>JAWNPW010000001.1:2013-14470 GCA_035078745.1 Diastata ussurica
CTAATGAGTCTTGTTCTTACGCACTCAATTATTGAATTTATTGAATTGTTCATTGGCTCAATGTACAAATTTTTCAGAAAATTTGGTGGTTTTATATGCAGTTCATTGTCTATATGAAAATGCATCCACGAACTTTTCTTTTCTATTTCAATTTACAGTTATATTTCGAGCGAAAGAAATTTTGGGGCTGAGCGGCCGAAGATCCACGGAAACTATTTGAATTTATTCTTAAAAAAATGAAGAATCCGTGCAATGAATTTATTCATTGTCACTATGAAACTATTCATAATGCTATTAATGATTGTATATAATTGATGCGCAATCTTTCGCTCAGATTTATTCACTGCCACAAAGTATTTTTAAATTGATGCTAAGAACTTTTTTTGTTCAGTGCACATATTCTAGAAATGTCATTTTCTTTCATTAGCCTTTTTCCTAATGCTTTTTAAAAAATTTTTGACCTAAACGGCAAACAAACAATCAATAAATAAACAAAGATTGAAGATCTGGCATGGTTAAGAAACTGGAACGTCAACTTTAGAAAATTTTGTACGATCTGCAAGTAAAATTGCATATATTGAGTTAGAGTACATTTCCAGTCTGTGTCTATTTCAACTGGTTCAACTATTTCTTCCTTTCTGATTCAAAGTTTATTTTAAATTAAAGCCTGGGTCTTTCTCGGGAAGGCATATGGTACCTGGTTCAAGTCTGAATTTTAGATCCATCGGTCCAAAGCATTTTTTATACTATATGTACTGTAATATCCATTGCTGTATGTATCTACATTAAACTCAATTAGATTTGTTAGAAAATTCGAGCATAATTAAAAAATTCACAGCATATTATTTTAGCTCAACCAGTTCAACGCATTATTTTCAAATACTTTGTTAGTTTGATATTTTAATTGATATTTTGTATTTGTAATTTATACGATACGTATGGACTCAGACTTGAGTTATCAAAAACATGCCACAAGTTGCATGCACTAAAAACGCCAGCATCTCCGGTATCGTTCAGATATTAATCAGCGCGTTGAATTTATTATGAGTCAGGCAGGTGTATAAAGAGAAAACAAAACACATAAAATTATTATGATAATAATTTTAGATATTAGAAAACTCTGAACAACATTTAAAACGTTCTCCAAGCAAATATTGATTTCACGCTACGCCGCAACTAAGTCAGCGGATCCAACACAGCATATTCGAAAATTGGATACAGTGCATATATAGGTATATATGAGTTATTGAATGAATGAATAAATGATTTTAGCAGCAATCGCATGAAATCGCGTGCCTCTTATGCACTTCTCATTGCATACAAAATTATATATGTACAGCTAGTTGAGTTTAGCAACTCATTGATGGAGCAATAGATAAAGATATATATATATATATATATGTGGATTATTGGCTCAACGTCAATTTTTCATTACATTGAATATTTTTATCATTCGATTTGGTTTAAGTTTATTTGGTTTGTGTTTTAAACGAAAGTCATTTTGGTTTGACATTATTTTGTCATTAATTTGCATTCCGTGGCAAGTACATTTGTCAGCTTTCTCTATACGAATGACCGTCAATTATCCTTTGCCAGCAGCAGAAATCGATTGTTCTCTCTTTTATGTTGTACAAATTATATTTTCTACTTTTTCGTTTCATTTTCTTTTGAAATTGTGTTGGTTGTGCAAAAATAAATCAAATCAGGGGGTCAAGGAAATTGAAATTGTTTTCTATTTCTATTTTCTTTTTTTTCATTTCATTTTCATTGCAGTTTTTATATAACAGAATTTTTATTTTATTTTGGTGTTGTTGTTTTTTTGTTCTTTTCTTTCATCGAATTACTCTTATTTTCGGCGACGACATATTTATGAACAAATGAGATTTTTCATTTTCTCTCGAAATTTTTAAATTATGGGAAATGCAATTTGCGCGTCTATTTATACCCTACACTTTTTGTAACATCCAGAAGATGTGACCAGAGGCCATAGAAAGTATATATATTCTTGATCAGCAAGCATAAACTAGATAGTAGAAGTTGAGTAAATCTAACCAAATTCGAACCATTTTTCTGAGTATTTCCAGTACAACTATCTGCTTTTATGGTTATAGTCGTAGATAGAATGAGTTCAGATAATCGAATCAAATTTGGTATACAGACTCTGTATATGTGCTACTTTGAAACATTTTCGGGCACCTCTACTACACCAATGTTATTTTTGTGATTTTTTGGAACTTTTACGGCTATAAATCCTATAAAATACCATACTTTCCGCCTACTTTTTACCATTTTAAGCGAATGTATGTCGTGTCAAAAGAGTTGAGTAACGAACTGTTTACAAACCTTTTTCAACCAAAGAAGTTTTCATAAAGTTTAACGTCCAGATGTAAATATAGAATTTGAAGTATATTAAGTAGTCGTTGCTAACCTAAAAATGCCCCAATATTCTTTCTGGTTTTTTCACACACAGAAATGTTGTCAGTGTTGGCTATGGAACCCTATTCAAAAAAATTTTTTTTTTCATTTTCAACCAATTATATAAGCATTACTTAATAGTAATTGCAAATGTTGTTTGATATCAACATTGTTAGTTTTTCTTTATGTATTTAACCCCAGAGCCATTGCTGATGATCTCATATGAAATATTGTTGGAATCCGTACAATTAAATTTGTTTCATCAAATTAATACAAAATTCTATATAATTGTGCTTCATGCACACACAGCTATTTAATTGCAACGCTAATGAATTTTGCTCAAATATTTCTAAAGGTTAGTTTAGATTGTTGTGGTTTCACCTCTCAAGCGCTACCCTTTATTTGAGTGAATGATAACATCTGTAACTAACTTTATTATCAAAGGTCGTCAGTTCTATCGACTTTTCGAAGCAAAATGTGTTTTGGAAAGTTTTTTTTTTTGGCATAGATATGGGTTGACGTGGGTGGCCTAAGAATGTGTGTGTTTATAAAACAGCAGCCCATAAGAGTTGAAAGCATTTCGCCTTAGCGTAACACTCTGTCTTCCTCTTAGGTAGTTTGCGACAAGAGTTCGGGAGCTCATTTTGAATCGCTCAGGCTGGGCAACGTCAGTTGCTTTGCAATATTGAAGGATCAAACGAAGTGATAAAATGTATGTCTCTGTCATTACATTATGAGACGATTGGAATAAAAGTCCAACTTTTAGGATTTCTTTAAAGACAATATATGAAAATATGAATATCCCGTGCAAATTACATCAAAGTTAGGTTGATAGACCCTCTTTTATGGCAAACAATTCTGCTCGAAAGACGCTACAGTGGCTTAGCAGAAGTGTTAACTTCCAAAAATTTGGGAAAATAGATCTAGAGATACGGATTTCTGCATTCTACTTGCTCCTCCTGTATTTGTTAAACTTAGTCGATGTTTCAGGTTATAAGAGTTAACGCTGAAACGGTGTTAAGTCGTAAAGAGGTAATACAAATTACAACCCTACCATAAAGATTAATGGACACGGGATAAAATAGGCTATTAAGGGTCTTGACATACCATTTATAGCATTCTCTGAACACTTCACTGAATTTGAATCAACAAATTTAGGTTTCTTAGAACCAAGAAAAAAAGAAAAAAAACTATTCACTATTTGTCTTTTCTATATAAATATTGAATAAATTGCATAAATGTGATAAAAACAAAATAAACATTGATTTCAGATAGCAAACGACCTTTCAACTAAAGCAACAAATTAATAGTGGAGAAAAAAACTTTATTTTAATACAAGTTAACCTTAAAATTTGATCGATAATTTCACATAATTGCGGAATACATACATATCTGAGTACGTACGTACGTAAGTGCGCTGGTATGTGTGCATTTCACCTTGAACATTAAACGCCCAATGCAACTGCAAACGAAGGTAGGCCAGAGAAGAGCAGTGCAGAGCAGAGCAACCTGCCTGCCAGCCAGCCTGCTAACCAGACCAGGCTGCAGTTGGGCCATTTGTGTATGCGTTAGATAGAGATAGTGCAAGCGACATAGTATTTAGTTGCTACATATACACACACATGCATATATATAAATATATATGTATAGACGAGCAAATAAGCGCAAAAACGTCGCACTTACAACAATAACAAACTTAACTACGACACTAGAACAAATTTTCGTATAGTTTCCAAGTGAAAAAGCTTCATTTTTTTTTTGCGCTGTATATAAACCAAAAAACAAAAATACTAACTATAGTTATGTACATATGTATATACATATATTCTTATATACATTTCGTAGTACGAAAGCAACAATTTGAGAAAAAAGCAAAACACAAACATTTCCTGCTGCACAAATGCATACACATAGAAACCAATCAGTTTGTGTACGTGTGTGTGTTTATGTGAGAGAGAGAACAAAATGCAGTTGACGTTCATTTAAAAGTTAGAAGAGCGCACGTTTGACACACTAACGGAAAGCTAAAAAAGAAAGCTTTACGCGAATACGATTGGGAGAACTTTCATCGCGTCGCGTTCCGTTCGTTGGTTCGTTCGTTCGTTTGGTTGCTCGTTCACTCGGTCGCACACTCACACCACTTATTCGATAGTTTGTTGTGTACCGCATTCAGTAGTCAGGCATCGATGTCAGACGAACGAAGTTCAATTCGATTGAAGTGTTGCGCTCGTGTACTAAAATATATTCAACGCATCAAAATACATATAAAGTACATAAACTAACTAATTGCAAGCAGCAACAACAATTAACGAAACGAATCGAATCGAAAATAGTTGAAATATTTTGTCATGTGCAGTGAGTATTGTGTTTTTGCGCGCCTTTGCACTGCCCACATGTTTGCCTATGTGTCTACATATATATATATATATATATATATATATATGTATGTGTATGTGTGTGAGTGCCTGCCGCGCGTTCATAACAATTGCAGCGAGAGCGAAATGAGTTTGAAAAAAAAAAAACAAAGTGCAACAAAAAAAAAAAAACGAAAAAAAAAACACTAAAACAGCAGCAACGTGCAACCGAAAATAAAAACGTGCTTTCTTTCTCAGTATATTTCACCTTTGAGCGTCTTTGAGCGAACATTGCTAAAATAAACACGAAGAACAGAACACTTGAAATTAAATTGAAGACGACGATGATGACGATAACGACGACGACGACAAAACTATAAACGCTTGACAAATGTAAAGGTTCACACATATCGCCATTTATTCTATATAAACCCATGAACATATTAAGAATATTTGTACAAAAAAAACGAAAAAAAAAAATATCGAATATTTGTCGCAAGTGACGAAAATGTTGTTTAAAAACGGCGCGCGCGTTCGGCTACAAATGCGCAACGTTGTTGTTTTTTTTTTTGTTTTCGAAATGCGCTCGAAAACATACAAATCGACAACGCAACGGTGCTTTCGGTGCTTTTGGCCACAACATAAAACAACAAAAACGACATGAAAAAATGTAATAATTATTCGCCTTTAGAAACTTTCCACAAACACGAAACAAAAAAAACAAAAAATGTAAAAACAAATTCAAAAAAGCAACAACAACAGCAGTAGCACCAGCAGCAGCAACAACGACGATGACGACGACAGCGCTGGCGTCGACGCTAACTATAACGACGATGACTGAAATTCATTGGCTGCACTTTTTGAAAATTCAGTCTGTCAGTGTTAATTTCTACATCGAGTCAACAACAACGCCAGCAAACAGTAGCAGCAGCAAGAGCAACACTACAAACAGCCAACCAGTCAGTCGGTCACTGAGTCAGTCAGTCAATAAGCCAGCTGACTCAACGTACGAATTCAACTAAATTGAAATAAAAAAAAAAATAACGGATAAATTCAATAATTAAAACACAATAACAACAAACAAAAGTAACAAAATTAAATGAAAAAGTTTAATTGAACAATCGTCGAGCCTTTGTGGATTAACGTTGTCCGAAAACAAAGCAGTTAAAATTTGAATTCAACATTTTTTTTTTGATTCAAAACGTTCGTTTCTTTGATTTCGATTTTCTTTTGCGCAGAACAGCAAACGTGGCTAATTTGAAAGCAAGGAAAACAATAATTAAGCGCACTGGGGCAAAGAAAAAAGGAAAAAAAAACAAATTCAGTTTAAAATTCAATAACAAAACTATGAAACAAACTGGAAATCAATCGGAATCAGCTGTTCAAATTTGAGCTGTATTTATGAAATGAGAAAGAGCGTAAAAAGAGTGTGAAAATTATTAGCTTTGTGACGCATACAAGGCACAAAATTTAAATTTATTTTCAACAAATTGTTGAAAAGAATTATATAAACTATTTCAATAAAAAAAAACACACACACACATATCAACACACAGGCACACGTACACAGAGAGAAAAGCACATCATCGCCACTGCATAAATACATAATAGAAATTTCATTGAAAGTCACACCAAATTTAAAAGAAAAATCATAAAGCTATTGAAGGAAAAAAGGAAAAAACGAACAACAACAAAAACAACGTGCATTGCTTGCATTCTATTATGCAATGACATAATTCACCTTCTACAAATTGTACGTTGTTAGGCGGCGGTGCTGCTGCTGCTACTTCTTCTTCTTATTTTCACTTTTCACTTACCACACTTTACGTGTTATATTGTTGTTGTTGTGGTTTTTGCTATTTCTTGTTGCCGCACAGTTGTCAGCCTGCCCGCATTCCCGCGTGCCTGTACACGTTGCCTTTGCCAATTTCATTGAAAATAACAGCAAACAGTATGAAAAAAAAAATGAACGAACGAACGAAACGGAAAATATTTTTCTTTCATTTTTCAGCTAAACATACAATCTTCGCTGTGCAATTTTTAGGCAAGAGAGCGAAAAGCAAAAAAAAAAAACAAAATAAATATAAATATAAATTTGCACATTTTTATTCAATTGCAATCAAAAGTAGAATTACAGCAACAGCTAAGCAATAATTACCAATAACGAATGTGAATTTTCCCACTCGGTATTTTTTTTTTCGTTTGCACTTCAAACAAACACATTGCCAGCCAGTGACAATTTGCAAATTGCGCTTCTCATTGAACACTTACACACGCGCACATACACATACTGCTATTCCTATCAAGCTGACCATATTGTTTTTAGAAAATTGCAACAATTCAGCGAAGAACTAAAATTTCCAAACCGCAAAAGTGTTCAGAAGTTCCACTTAATTTCGTATTGTGAATGGCATAATTTCACAAATTTGAGATAAGCTTATCTTATTTATAGTGAAATCATTTCACTGTTTCATTGTGTGAGTTCGTTTTTGAACATATCTGATAATAAGAAAGCAGATATTTCGTCGACTGATATTGACTTTTTATTGCGTACTATATAATTCGCCCATAATGACGTACAAGTATTTTATGTCGTTTTAAATAAACAAGAAATGCATTTCTTTATCGTGTTTCTTGGGTTTGGAACTTTTCCGTTTATAACCGGTATTAATTGTTTAACTATATTAGTCATTTGACTTAACGTTTTCCAGTCTACAGATATGTGTTATTTTTTTGTACTCTGATCGTGTGTCTTCATGTAATTTAACACTTGCCTCTATAAAAGTTTAATATTTGAAAACCATTTCAAAGCGTTTTAGAAACAAATTTTCAGTTTTGTTTTTAAAGTTCAAGGTTATAGATGTCTGTTTAGACTTTGTCGACAAATAGCTGTTTAAAATGCGAAAGAAGAAATGCTTTAGAAAAATCGATTTTTGTCGCTATAGAAGAAACGCAATGTAGACAAAAAGGACATTTTGATCCTAACTTCAGATATTGAGGGTGTTTGTTTATAGACCTTCAAGGTCCATCATGTCTAGTTGAAAGGATTTCTTTTCAGTGACACTGTGTAATCTGTATGTTCTCGATTTTCTCCAAATTTTTTTCATGCTCCGTGTTTTTTTTCTAATAACATCAGTCAATAATTTATGGTCCAGTTTTTTGCTGTAAAATCAATGTATTCCAATATTTTTATATCTCACATTAGTAATTTTTTACTTAGAATATTCCAATTATTAGTTTTTGAATTTTTGAATGAACACCAACTTTTTTGCACTCTGCTGTGACACAATATTCGCTCAATTTTTATGAGTTATGGTCACCTTATATTAATACCTAAAAGCGTTATATTACAAAGCATTCGCCGCAATATGTTTGTGTCAGTTTTTTTTTTTTTGTACAACAACAATCAGTAGCGATCGCACGAGCGTTGATTCATGTTCAGAGCATCTCATCATTTTTCTGCAGCTGCAGCTGCTGCACCGCACACACCGTTTTGAAATTTCAAAAATTGCATTTTCTATTCAATTTCAAAACGTTATGTCAATTTTTTACGTTGATTATTTTTCGACTTTAAAATTTATACACTTCGTTTTGTTTAAAAAAAAAAAAAAGAAAGAAAAAAATGTTAAACATTTTTCTTTTTTGTTTTTAATTTTTTAATCAAAATTTATGCATTTGTTTGCTTCGAATTATTTTTGTTGCGCTATTAACCTAGATATTTCGTTTGTTTAGCTTTTCATCATACTTTTTCTTTTACGCTATTTCCCTCTCTCTCTATGTCTCTGTCTCTATATCTTTCTCTGTCTCTCTCTATTGTGCTTACACTTTTGCTAGCTAAATTAATGTCAGCTAAAATTTAATTACATTTATATAAGCAGCAAAGAATATTTGTTTTGCAACAAGAAAACTTTGAATACTTTCAACTTTAATTTCATTAAAACAAAAATAAATATTATAAAAACCATTAACAAATGAGAAAATAGCGAGAGAGAAAAAGAAAATAAGCTAAAATAATTATAGCAAATTTCAGCATTAAAAATGTTATTCAAATAATTATTTAACTAAAATAAAATGCAATTAAAATGTCAGCTTTGAAAATTTCCGCTCGAACAAACTTCAAACTTTTTGCATTTCTATAATGAGTCAAACATTTCGAATGCGGTTGCCTTTCATTTTTTTTTATTTATTTATTTATTTTTGGTTTTGTTTTAGAAAAAACAATTTACTTGGAAAAATAACTAATAAAAATAAATTTCGAAAAGCAACCAATTAGCGCTTCTACTGCGCCTTACACAAAAGCGAGAATCAAAATTGAAGATAAAAGCAACTAACATCAAAATCAAGTGAAACAACTAAAAATGTTACAATGAGATAGCAACATATAACTCTCTCACACTGACACACACACACACACGCACAGTTCGTAAACCCAATAAACACCAAAAACTTTATTTGTGAAAAAACCTTTGACAAAAATTATAACATGCAACCTAGTAACCAACGAACACTACAAATCCTAATTAAAGAAAAACAATTTCCACTGTTTCCATTTGATTCCATTTCGATTAATTGAAAGTTTGGATTTCACTTTGGAAACCATATTTAAATTGAAGCTCTGAATAGGAATTTTCTAAAGTTTTGCCACTTAGCTAATGTTTTTTATTGAGCAAGGCTATTATTATTCTGATTAGGGTGTACCCGAAATTGAGGGTTTTTTGAAACTACTCGCAATTTCGCAAGTACCCAAATATGGAACCTTTAAAAAATTTTCCGCTGTACATTTCCTTTACAATTCTTAAAAACGAATGCAATTTTGGTATTTTTATCAGTATTCCAAACAAACATCCAAACACTGAACAAAATTTAGTTTCCATTTGTTAACCTGTTCTATTTTTCAGTTGAAACCATTATTTACAACTTTTTCTCAAACACATTTTGTCCGCAAATTTGTTAATAAAAATTGTCTTTCCTAATACATATTTCTATGTATAGACTGTATGGCACCAACAAATTCGTTCAAAATTGCTCTTATCCTCCAAAAATCGTACCGAATTAGGTCAAGAATTTTGCTTATTTGACCTGCATAGAGTTTTTCCAATTTAGTTCCATTTACACCACTGATTTTCGATATTAAATGTTAGTTTTTTTTTACCATAATCAAAATTTTTTCACTACATTACTATTTCATTCCACATGCTTAGGAGGAAATATGTACGCTAATAATTTTTTTATCAAACTTTTTTTAAAACTAACTAACATTTTCAACCCCACATGTGAAAATCAAAGTAGTAGCTTGAAAATTTAAAGAACCATTGCTCTGTAACGTTGAAGTATTATTGTAACGTGCCTTAAGGTATGCATAAGTCCACGATTTTTATTCTTTGTACCCGAAATCTCGGGTCTGAAGAAAGTATTCGGAATTTAATTCTCTGAATGCACTCAATTTGGAGATTAGAGTAATCGTTTAGTGTTCAAATCAATATAAAGTTTAAATGTTTATTGGGTTGTCAATAACACGTAGAAAGACAGACAGACACAGTTGCATCGTTAGTGTGTTAGTCACTTACTGTTCGGTGCTTGACTTAGTAATCATTTAGACGCAGTTAGCGCATTTTCTCGGTTAGTCAGTGTCATCTGAGCTGCAATAACACAGAGAGATAGACAACAAAAAAAAAAAAAAAATAGAATATAATTCGAGTTGCAAGCAAGAGCAACAACCAATTACAGTGGAATTATTATTGAAAATAAAGTGAACAACAACAAAATATGTTAACAAAATAAAAACAAAAAAAAAAATATATGTATGTATATAAAATAAAAAACTGAGTATAATAGGTTCTAATAGCAAAGCAACAATAACGACGACAACGACTATAACCACTTGACCTTGCACAGTTTTAAAAATAATTTTTTTCTACTTTTTTGTTTGTATTGTCGTTATAGAATTTTTCAAATTTTTTTTTTTTCGTATTTCACAAAATATGTGCATGAATATGTAAGCCCACGATACTTTTTTCATTCAATGCAGTCAGTCAGTCATTCATTCAATCAGCGTAAGCGTCAGAGTAAGCCGCTAGTCAGACAGTCATTTAGTGCAAGAGAACGTGTTGAGCTACACTCTATAAAGTTGAGAGTTGAAATGAGAAAATCAGACGTACGCAATTGAAAAAATATAGAAAACTAAGAGTGTAGGCGTCGCGTAAATTGCGCACAGGATGCAGTGTGTGCGTGTGTGTGTTGGGATCATTTTTACTATATTTCTTTTCTTTTTATTTTTCTAATTTTTTTTCGGTGTACTATATGCGACTGAAATTGCATTTGACAGACGAACAAAGAACCAAAATGCATAGGTATACTTTTTTTAATATACTTAGATATATATGTATGCATGTCAAGATGTCTAAATTTGTTGTGTGTCTCATTGAAAACATTGGTTGGGCCTTCCCCCGCTCAACGCCACTCTGCTTCGGCATTTTTATATAATACAATTTTTTCTCTATATGCCTCTAATTGCATACACAAAATTTTCATTCATATTGTTTGAATTACAAACATATTTTTTTATATGTTTTACTAGATCAAATATTTATTTAAAAACCCATCAAATTCTCACTGAAAAAGATGCAAAAACCTAATAAAAAGAACTATGAAAAACCTGTTTCAATCAAACAATTAACTATAATTAATAACAATGTGATTTTCTAACAAATCGAAGTTACTTCAATTTTCTAAAAAGATTGCATCATCAAATTTCCGTTCAGGTTGTTTCTGTAAAATAATTTCGTCATCATTTTTTACAATAATTGCTGACAAACAGCTCCACAGAAAAGCAAAGAGAACCATAATGGAATAATTTCAGAATTCTTATGAGTACTTTTTATAGAGCACCATCTCTAATAATAATCTATTATTTCATCTAAAAATAGTCGGTTATTAAAACTGTTTTGTGTTGGTATACCATTTCTTTCAATTAGTATACTGAAAGCCTAGAAGATCTTTTCACTCAAAAATAGAGAAACCGTATTTTTCATATTTATCTGTTATTATCTTCAATTGTAGAGTTTTTCGAATGAAGTTTTCTTCGTACAATACTTGATATCAATATTGAAATAAACCAGAGTATTTCAAATCGGAATTACAATGAAAAATTATTGTATGACTTGTTTTTCTAAAAACTATTTGCTCTTCTTACTTTAGAATATATATTTCCAATCTCAAACTATCTTCTCTTTGGTAAACTTTTTGCATGAAATGAGTATTGGTTTAGGAATGAAATTTGAGGAGTTTTATAAATGATGTGACTATATTTTATTTTGAACATAACCAAACAAAATAGACCATGATCGAAACGATCAATCGATCTTTTCCAGTTCATAATAGAATTTTTTTCGTGAGAGTTTTTCTGAAAGAACTAAAGCTAAAAATATGTGTCAACTCAAAAAATATTCTCTTAAAATGAAAATATGAAACAAATGCAGAATAGTTCAATGGCTTTTAACGAAATATATCAATTTACTCTATACTATTTTTAAATAATAATCATAAATATAAATGTAAATAACGCACGCGACTAAATTATCTTGAATTTGTTGCTTTTCGAATTTGAACCTTTCAAGCCAAAAAAGAAAAATTTGGTTTCTAAAAGCAAAAAATCATCGGATTATACATTTAGTATTATGACAACAGCT
>JAWNPW010000001.1:37323-65399 GCA_035078745.1 Diastata ussurica
TTTTTTATTCGGTTTGCTTTTGATGTGCAAATCGAATTTGATGAAAACATAAGAAAACTGTTTCGATTTTTTTTTTTGTTTTGTTTTTACATTAAGCGATTTAACAACAGTTTACGGACGTTGGGCGAATGAGAAAGTTTCTTGAAACTTAAAAAGCACAAAACACAAAATTAGAATGCGAAAAAAAAAGAAATAATCAATAGAAAAAAAAGAAAAAAAAAAACAAACAAAAACAAAAATAAAATTATAAAATATATAATATCGAAAAACAAATATAAACAAATTTCAATTCAAATTATATCCATATTTCGTTAATGATACAACGAGAGTGCGCACAATGGAGTTGAAATGATCATGCGAGAGATGAGCAAGAGAGCGATGGTTCTGTGGTAAAGGTGCCGCTAATTAGCTTAAAATTTAACTCAAGAAATTGCATATAAAAAAAAAACACAAATTTTTTATTTAATTTTGTTTTTTTTCATGGTGGTAACAGAGTGTGCTGAGTTTAATTTTCAATTAGATTGTCGGCCTTAAGTTTGAAAGAATTTAATAATAATAATAATAAATGAAAATAAACATAGTTTATGAATATATGATGGTTTTTATAATAAAGAATGAGTGAAATGAGTTGCCAAAGTTCCAATTCTTTTCTTTTTTGTTAATTAATCTTTTTGCATTCATGCGAAAATGAAAGTTGTATCGAAAAATGTATACGAAATCATGGTTGTGTGGCGTGAAATATAATTCGTATTAAAATGTTGGTTTTTAGTAGCTTGTTTATTAGGTTCATTTTATTTATTTCTGTTTTTTTTTTTAGTTTTTTTTTTTTTTTTCTTTTAGATAGTTGATTTTTTGTATTTTTTTTTTTTTTTATTAATTTTTTTTTTTAATAAAATATTTCAAATTTCTTCTTGTCTATATTGCTATTGATCTTTTGCTGTTATTCAAATTGTAATTACGTTATTGTTTGTTATTATGGATTAGGTAAATTTCGATGAATTTTATTATGCCATTTATAAAATTCATTTGTTTGTTGGTTTTTGTTCTTGATTTTAGTTTTAGTTTTAAGACGACTTATTCATAGATTTCTATTAATTATTTCCATATATGCATTACTAATTAGGATGTACCGTTGACGAGCGTTTCCTTTTTGTTGTTAGTATCCTGCAACTGTGGCGGCTGTTGCTGTGCTTGCTGTTGCAGCTGATGCGGTTGCTGCTGATCATTATGATTATTGCGTTGTTTGTTGTTGTTGCGTCGTGATTTTGGCGGTTGATTGTGTTGCTGTGTTGATGGTAGCTGTTGTTGCTGCGACGGTATTTGCTGTTGCGGTGGTGGCTGTTGTTGCTGTGGCGGTGATTGTTTATCGATATTGTTCTTATTGACAATATCTTTATTAATGTTTTGTTTCGATCGTTCACCTGAACTAACCACGTTGGCATTGGCATTACCACCGCCACCGCCGCCGCCACCACCACCGCCACCGCCACCACCACTACCTCCTCCTCCTACTCCACCTCCTCCACCAGTGGTATTTTTGTTATCTATATTCTGTGGCGGTTTGTTTTGCTGCTGCTGCTGCGATTGTTGCGGTTGGGTTTTGTTATTGGTTACCCCACCATTTGCTGCTAGAAAAAATATTAAAAATTTAATATTACGAATTTTGGATTACAATTTTGAGGTTATCTTAGAAAAATTTCCAAAAAAAAAAAAAAAATAAAAAAAATATATATAATAACGAACCAAAAAATAACTTTTAGATAAGCTTGACGCACTCAACAGCTTCAAATAGAAAATATTTTTCAAATTCTAGAAGACATTGAGCAAGCTCCTGACGTTGCCTTGCGACGAGAATACGTTCGAGGTTGCAAGCGTGTTGCTTATCGGATTCACATGTGCAAAAACTGACACCACCAACTCATTTGAGTTGAAAAATTTGCTAGAATTACCCATTACGATTTTATTAAGATTGTAAGTATAATGCCAATTTGTTTATAATTGTTAACTCTCTGTATTCACGAGTTGAAAGCATGTTTTCAACGTTGCCAACTTGGTGTTTATAAATACAAATTACGACTAGTCTGTTATGTGATGGAAAATAAGTTGAAACACATCATATCTTATAAATAAAATAAAATAATTCCCACGACATCACATTTTTGTGACAAGGGGTAGCTTTCTCCAACCATTTGAGTTATGCTTGTCATATTTTATTCACAAATGGAAGGGACCTACAGTTTATGGCCGAATCCGAACGGCTAATTAGAGAAGCTTTTCAAGGCATATAATTTTACTAGTCGTGATATGTTGCCAGCACATCGACCAGAGGTGACGACCGCACAGAAAAATCTTTCTTAAATGAGAAAAATTATTTTCTGTCGTAGGTGGGGATTAGAACCTCAGGCTTCGCCAAAGCTCATACTCAGTCGCCCACGCATTAGCACACTGCGCCACATCATATCTTATGACATATAAAAAACATGTTAAATGCAATGGAAGTACCGAATATTATACCAAAACCAGTGAAGAAGCAGTAGTATCTTCACCGTGCACCGAAGCTTCTATACCATTCAACATAAGTCTAATAACTACCAATAAGTGGTTTAGAGAACGTTAATTCGTATTAACTCGAACCATGGATACACATGGACTGAAGTTGTGAATATGTGGAAAATTTTAAGCAGTTATCTCATTAAATAAAAAACTACTTTACAGATTTTGAACTTTTATATGGCACCCAAGAATGATAGAAAGAAAGATTACGCCATGCGCATTTTTTACAGTTAGATGACGTAGTTTGTTCATTTTAGAGTTGCCAACTCTTTTCGTCTCTTATTTTTGTTCTGTTTTTTCATTTCGTGAAAAGCAATGTGTGTGTTATTTAAGTTTTGACAACCGTTTGACAATTTGACACTTTGTCATTTCTAAAAAAATTATTACATCGACAAGTTTTCAATCGGCGTTGTCGTATTTTCTTACATGTTAAATTTAAATTCAAATAGTTGAGAAAACCAAGTTGGCATTACCGAAAGGATAAAGTTATCTACCAGATAACTAGAGTGTAATCTACCAGATAACTAGAGTGTTATCTACCAGATAACTAGAGTGAATTTAAAAAGTTAGAAGAGAAAATCGGCCTTAGTTATGCAAGAGTCAAACATATAAACTCTAGCCAGTCGTAAGGCTAAAAGTCAGTTGTACTAAAACCATCCCTTCTCTAATCAATGCTTCTGGCACGCTTATTTTGTATAGAGAAATTCAAAATGAGAGCCGAATGATTGTCGAACGAACGTTACCATAAATACGTTCTTTTTTTATTAGGTTGTAAGGGAAAATATCAGTTAGTCATGAAAAAATACATTCTTCTTTCTGTAAGTCGTAAGGTTAAAAATCAGTTGTACTGAAAACTTCCCTTCTACAATTAGTACTTCTAGCTTACTTTTCTTTCGTATGGAAAAATTCGAAGTGAGAGCCGAACGAAAATGCCGAAATTACGTTTTGAAGGAACAGTTATTTCCATGTTTCATCTCTATATAAAATGGAAACAAAAAATTTAGCTTTTTACAACTACATTTTATGAGAGATAGAGCATTGAAAGAAATACTTTTGGCATGTAACAAAGTCCGATGGGGTTATCGCTATAATTATATCTGATTTGATCTTTGATCCAATTTGAAATCATCACACTATGTTATTTCCTTCGAGATATATTACTGCAACAGAATAACGGACGGCCAGTTGTAGCTGTATCGAAATAACTTTTTTTGATGAGAAAACTTACCCAAAGTACGTAAAAATGTGCTATGACGTCTCATTCACAGCTTTAGCTTAACTAACGTTTTTAACGAATGTACGTTTTTTCGAAATTCTTTTATTAGTATTACTTGATATCTATCATCAAAGTTTGCTTCGACGCTTCAATGAAAAATGATCGATTAATATTAATTGAACTAACTAAAATGCAGCCATTGTGATTAGAGATAAGAGAGTATCGTGAATTTAGCAGTGACCGTGAGCATGATGAAAATCACAAAGGTTGCACGAATCAGGTATAAAAATGAAGTGAAATGGTCATGGTAAGTATATATTTTAAATGAATAATTTACAACTAATACTTAATATATATGTAAACGTTGCTTATTGAGTTTGTCTAATTCTAATCTGCATATATATTTCAATATAGAGGCCACTTGGTTAATGAGCTTTAATTAATTGTTTAAAATTTTATAATTTTTCATTTCGAAGAACAAACTCTTTGAGATACATTCTTTGAGATACTGTTATGTATCGAATTTTTATTCGTGGCATCAGGTACAGAACAACAATCGCATGTTTTGTCATCTTTCGATGATATCGTTCATCTCTATATTTGTAGTGGTGATTGAAAAAAAATTTGAATAAATATTTGATAACTTGTGATAAGTTACAATAAAAAAAAATCAAATAGAATCACAAAATAATTATGTTGTTTACCCTTCAGCTAAATGTCAAATACTCATCTTTAGGAGGAAACGCTGATGCTTTAATTGGGATGGTCCGATACGATTTAATAACAGTTACCAACCTTTTGATAAATCCGTCAAAACTTATCTACGTACCCAATATAGTAATTTGCTTAAATATTCTAGCAAAGTTTATTCAGAGTCGATGGAGTTGTACTGTAAAAGATTTAGAGCTCCAAAACTAATATTTTTAACATATTTGAATATTCAATTTTTGAACTACAATTTTCGAAAAAAAAAAAAAAATCGGATCCCACAGGGAAGTAGTTAATAGTCTAGGATACTTTCACTCATTTTCCTTCTTCAAAGGAAACATTTTTAGAGATGAGACTTTGTTGATTTATTGTAATTGCAATTTTCAACGTTTAGGGAATCTTCCAAATATTTTTGTTGGGAGAAAATTGATTTGAGAAAAATTCGATATATGGGAACAAAACACGCGCGAGAATCCAACTTTCGCAAAAATTTTTCTTTGTATGGTAATCAAAACCCTCTAAAAGTAATGGTCAAACGTTTCACCGATTTTAACGCAATTTTTACTTTTTCACTTTTGTACGCCTGCAACAGATATTGTTCAAAATGGATATTATTATGTGCCCGCATACTTCCAATCATATACCAAAAACTCAAATATTATTTTCAAATTTTTGTCCTCTCCATTTCGAATTTTGTATTCTTTCTTTTGAAAAATAAGCCTTTCAATTTCAAAATTTGTTGCTTTTGCTGTGACAGTGAACTTGCGATACTAGAAGGACTCATTTTGTGACATTTTGTTACCCAATAACTATTATGAAACGTGAACAAAAGCGGAAAGTTCTAAAACATGAGTAAAATTTTTTTAAATGTTGATCAAAACATCAAACAGAAGCGATAAAATACACAAACAAGAAATGTATTAAAGCTGTAGTTCCCCTTTTTAGCAATTCTGTTTCATATGATGCCAATGAAATTGGTGATTCCCCTTTTAAGCTAATGTACATATTCATGCCACATGTGTTGAGGATTATTTGAAGTTTGTTGCTTTGCTCGTGTCAGTTGTCTTTTTAAAAATGAATCAACTAATTATATATCGCAAGAAGAGAAATTGTCAGTGCGTGAAATTTGGAAGAGGAGGTTTCTTGTTCTCTGGAAAATACAATTGTTTATAAATTTTTATTTTTGAAGATTCAATATTGGCAAATCACAGCACCCGGAAATAAGTAAAAATAAAGAATCCATTCCTTCCAAATGATAGTCTGGATTAAATGTTAATCAAAAGAGGATTTTTGTTAAACCGGGTGTCTCCCATATAGAAAAGATATGCTTTGATTGGTTTGCTAAGGCTAGATGTCACAATATTTTCATTTCAGGCCCGATTGTAAAGGCTAAAACAATTGAAAGCATATAAAAAAAATAAAATTGTACCTTATAAGCAGACATCTTCCATAACCATACAAAACATCGCAACGGTGGGTGTCCGATTATGGGAGTTTTTAATGTATTTTTTATGATAAGATTTAAATTTATGCCGAATGTCATTACGTTTACACGCATGAAAAATATTTGAGTGATCTCTTTTGTAAAGTGTAAAATATTTACAATACAATCTTTTAATTTACACTACCTCTTACAGGGACTTTCTCGGTTATAATGCTCCCTAATCAATGTCCTTATAACCAGTTTTGGCAATGATTTGTTCACAGTATGTTTGGGAAAACTAATTATGAGGTTTTTTTTTACCGAAATTGCCGTTTTATCTACAAAAGTATATGAAACGCCAATCGAAAGTAAAACGTTTCGTTGAAAGAAATTCAACGGAGTTTGTTATCAGAAGTAGTAGCATTTAAAACGTGAAACCTAAAACAATAATTTTCGTTAAACTAGCGCAAATCCAACTTGGAAAGAAACTGACGAGACTTATACGTGCTGTTATAAAGTTTATGGGAATTCATATAAATGAATGAAGTCAAGATCAACGTCAGTTCGATAACAAAAATAAAATGAATTTGGCGACATCATACTCACTGTTATTAACAGCGTTGCCTTTTTGCTTTCTGCGTCGTCTTGAGCTGCCTTCATATGACGAATTGCTCTCCGCTATAAATTCAATGTGTAAATTATAATTCTATATAATTAAACTTCAGTTCGTATGATGTTACCTCTTTCAACGCTGCTCAATTCACGAACTTCTCGTACATCTTCGTTGTGATTATGGTAATGATGATCTCTACCATTTTGCTCGTTGCGATTGATTCGACGATTTATACCACGACGATCATTGCCGCCGCTACCTCCATTGCCACCACCGCTTCCTCGATAACTAGCGCCGCTACGATCGTTATAGCGCTCACGTTGATGATCGCCGCGGGAATTGTAATCGTCATCTTCTCGGCGTCCTTGAAGTAAAACACGAAATTGCAATTGATCGCATTAAAATTTTCAAAGGTTTTAGTATTTACCCTGATGATAACGTTGATTTCCACCATTACCACCACCGATGCCTCTACCTCGACCACGACCACGCGGACCACCACCACCGCGAATTGAACGAACCGATTCAATATCGCTGCTATATCCACGATCGGAACGTCGCGTCACCGGAAAACTTTGTATAGAACCCATTGTGGACTCTTGTATGGCGCGTAGCTGTTGATCGATTTCCAATTTCTCTTGGCGCAGTTGTTCCACTTCCTATGCATAGTCAATACATTTATATATACATATATTTAAGTGAAAAATAAATTGCAACATTAGAACTTACTTTTAAATGAGCCAAATGATATTCAAGCAGGACTTTGGCATTTGAAATACTTTCAACGGTGCCAATGAACACAAACGGTACATGAGCATGTTCACGTGGTATATTCTGATCTTGTTCATCATCGCCAGCGATCTGTATTTATTTTTCATTGGAGAGAAATGAAGCAAAGTCAATAAAATCATGTTTTATAAGACAACTTTATCAAGTTATGATTCAACCACCTTGATTCGAAAAACGCCACTTTTGTCAACAATTTCCTGTATGATGCGTCCATTTTTACCAATCACTTTGCCCACCAATTCTCTAGGAACCTGAAAGAATTCCTCGGCGTATTCGAGCATGGCACGCGCACGCTGCACTGCCTCCTCTGACTCGCCGGTTATTTTAAATGTACACGATTTCTCCTCAAGCTCAATATTTGTAACGCCGACCAGCGTGCGTGCAGCTTGTATATTCGTGCCATGTGAACCAATTGCCAATCCCATAAGATCTTCACGCACATGAAATTCATCAGTGTATCTGCAAACAAAACATAATCTTGATTTAATCTTGCATTACAAAATAAGCTTCAACATATTGGTTTTGTTAAGTTTTAAAAAAATAACAAACACGGACATTTCCCAAACTCACCCGCGGTTAAGCAGCTTCGTGGATTCGAGCTGTCGTGCAGCCTCTTCAGTCCGTTTTAGTAGCATCACCTGTAAAGTTATCGTAAGAATATATCCAGTATTTGTTGCCTGCCATAAGATTAAATGTTTGTTTACCTTCTGTGATAAATTACGAAAATGCATATCCTTCAGCATGCTCGCGCGTTTTTGGGTATGTTCCCATTTCGAAATCACAATTAATGAGTCCAATTCTCGATTATAAGCACAAACGCCAGCATTGATCGTTCGCTGAAACTCTTTGTGTATACCATCTTTTTGCGCTCTAAACAAAAACAATAACCATAGAATAAATGTTGTAGACTTTTGTACAGTAACTGAATTTGTTTTATACTTACTCCTCTCGTAGTTCTTCGGGTACAGGCAGAGTGAACTGAAAGAATCCTTTCGGTGTTATTGGCGGATTTGGATTTTTTATACGCAGACGATTTAATTCGCAGATCTCAGTGTAGGGCGTATCGAAACCGGTATACGCCACCGCACATATATCTGCTTTGATCATTTTGATTGTTGCGATCCACCAACCACACGATTCCCGCTCATTCGAACGTGTAAAGACCTCAACTTCCATACCCTCTTCGAACGGTGGCGGCACTTCAGTTTCCTCCGGTGGGAAGCGTACATTTGCAAATGGGTATTTTTGAATTTCGGGCGAACTGCAATAAGTGCGATAAAATATTACGAAAATATTAAACACTTTTTCAAAGTAAAATTACATTAAAATATTGTTGCCACTTTTTTTTTGTTTTTTTAACATGAGAACGCTTGGACAGGTGTTTGGACATTCTTTGCTTTGCGTTGCTTTAGCAATTGAATAATATATTGAGTGAGATAGAGAGAGTAAAAAGCGAATGGTTGATCGTATCTGAAGCAGAATCGACGACGTCAGAGGCTCTTGGCAGTTTTCCAAGCAAAATAAAATTAAATTCGATAAATTAAAAGAAGAAAAAAAACAACACAAGAGCGGAATTGTATTTTTTCTTATTTTAATCGGTCAAAAGCCGGAAATGTTGGTTTATATATAACAGGCTATCTCGTCTAAAAACGATGGTTTGTCATATATTTTGTGTATAGCTTGCTCATATCTCATTTTAAAAAGTTTAACATTTGTTACCGTCACCTCTCGAGCTAATTTTAGTTGTATGGTTTAAAATAAAATGCTCCAAAACTGTCACAAAACTGCAGTACAACCAAAAAAGCAATTTTGTTTCTATCCGTGACTAAAAATAGATCTTTGTGTTGTCCCGCAGCTACAGCATAACGTTGCCGCTACGGCGCTGCCAATGCTGTTAGAGCTATTCGTCGTTGACACTTGACAGAAATAGAGTAAAAAAAACTATTGTTTTTTTTTTTTTTTTTAAAGTGATAATGACGCGAGTCTGACAGTAAACAAGACGGACAAATGGTGCTGCAACTAAAGATTGATTTGACGATTTCGGGATCCTATATGTTGTCGTTGATAATATTAGTAATCAAAATTTAAATTGCCAAATATGGATGATCAAATAATTGTTTTTCAAAATGTAGTTTTATAATACTTACCCATCAACTTCGACGAAAACTCCATCATCGCAGACTGCTGTCACGAGGCCCTGTGGAAGAGAATCGTTTTATATAACATTTATATATATATATATGATAAAACATATTTAGTCAGTCAACTTATTCATGGTAATAATAACTAAAAGAACAGTTTTTACAATATAGGAAAATAAAGCAAAACATTGTGCAAGATTGCAACAAAAATCGTTGATTATTCATAATCTTTTACGAAATAAACAATTATGTATGTGTGATATTTGATGATTGCTCAAAATTTGTATACATATTTTTTTTTGCAAACTAATAAAGAATCAATTTAAACAAAATGATAACTTTGTTTACTGTTTACATTATGCTGTAATTAGAAGCTGTTATGCAGAGTTGAGCTAAACAAAGTTGGAGCAACAACAATGCTGCTACATAAACGAATTTAAATACTGCGAACCGGCAACATGACTAAAGGCAAACAAAAAAAAACGCAATTTGCAAAAAATTTCGAAAAAGCAACGAACTACCTTACAAATACGCAAGAAACAAGTAGCAAAGCAGACGAGTGAATTAAACAAGAAAATTGCAAATAATATTACGAGTGTTTAAAGAAAGGGAAATCACAAACACACACTGAAAACTTCACGAAAAGCGAGTGGAATATAAAACGCATAAAAATCAAAGCAAAATATGTAAAATAATACAAAAGAAAAAAAAAAAAAAAAGAAAAGCGGCGACTGAGGCGCAACTGATGATGACATGCTCGCAGCAGCAGAAGCGGTAGTGCACGCGGAGTTGCCACTAATATCCAAATTGACACCCCTCGACTGCTACAACACACACACACACATACACTAATAGCTAACAAAAAACAAAAATGTGTACTTCAAATGTATTTTTAAATGAAGCTATTTTCAAAATTAGACTGACACACACAAACTTCACTCTTGCAGACTCACCTTATAATAGGCACCGTTCTCGAGCCTCACTTCGACCATTAAATCGTCCATTTTGTTTTCGTCGAAACTTTAGCTGCACTTTTTTATGTTTTGTGCTCTATTTAAGCCTTTTCTCCTTTTTGTCTAAATTCGGTTTCAAAGCGAAAATGACGAAAAATAGAAAAATCCAATTGGTCTAGTATTCCGCTTTAGCACTGTCAGTCTTTTTCCTTGTTATTGTATGTTGTTCTATTGTGTGTTTCCACCTTTTCTATTACCGCTCCTGTGAACAATTGATAACAAATGTCATAAAATATAGAAAGAATTTTAAAAAATATAATTGTTCTTAATCGTTTGAAAATAATTAAAAGAAAACTTGACATCTGCAATCAGCGCACACTCGATTAAACGACAAATTTTAAAGTTATTTTCAGCAGCGTTTTTGGGAAAATAATATAAATTCCTTTGTAGCAGCGACGTCGATTATACGGTCGTCGACAGCGCTGCCCGTCTGGCGGCGGTGTCGCATTTTTTTCAGCTAGAGCATGCTTTCCAATTTAAACGTTGTACAACTTGCAATGTTGCTTTTAAATATCGCATTTAAGAACATAATTTCACTTTTCCGAACATTTCCGATTCTAAACTATTTAAATAAATAGTTTCGTTATTGTATTTAGATTATTTTTTTTATGTAAAATTTTTACTCGATTTAGTTTATTTTCTAATTTATTGACTGCTCCCTTTTGGTAAATACATTCGCCGCCGTGCAAAAAAATTCTTTGGTCATTTGCTTAACTTTTTTCATCATTTAATCATTATTTCACAATGGTTTGTTATAAGTTGTCGACTTACTATTACGTTATTTATTTTTTAAAAATAATTCGAAAGTAATTCCAATTAATTTTACCTATAATTTTAGAGTACAAAATATATATTATCGCGTGCAGTTCATTGCTTGAAAATTCTAGCGAAAACTTTATCTTCTTTACTTTGTTCCTCCTTCGTTCGACTACTGTCAAACAAGCTGCCAACTGATGTTTATAATTGTAATAATTGTCGAAAATCGGGAGAAATAGACAAGTAAACAAAAATAAAAAAACTTAAATGTGTCTGCATTCTTTAATTTTCTTTAGTCAATTTCTTTAGGTTGGTGCTAATCGAGAATACTTATAGGGCTTCTGGTCATTCGTTTGAGGAAAACTTGATTTCGTGTGTAAAAATTGATTGTGTACAAAAAATTCAAATATGGAACCGATAAAATTTTCAGAGATGTAATTAATGCTAATTACATTTATGCTTATTTTGAAACAACTAGTTACTTTTTATAATTTCCATTGATTTTTTTATGATGAAATTTTTAAAAGTGACAAATTAAGACTGATGTAAGAATTAATAATGTTGCTAGTAATTAATTATCAATATCGACGTGATATCAAAGGCAAGCATGTCCGCCCAACGGTCGTTTCCCATGTCCACACAGTAGACCATGTAAAACCCGTGTAAGCGAACTTAACAGACTTCACTTCGTGAAAAAGAAAAAAGTTTCCCATCTGTTAGTCTAGACTTTTTTTAATTTGAAGTTTATAAATTTTTAAATGTGCCTAGAAGGAGTGACCGAAGACCCTTTAGAATATATTGTTTCTTGATTACCTCGATCCTGAAAATAGGAAAATGGGAAGAAGTGAACAATTGCTCTACTTTGCAAAATTTTACAAATTTGCTAAGGCCTAGAGTTGCCACCACCAAAATAGAAAATAAATAACTTGATTTTGAACTTGAAAACAATTTTTTTCTATAGCGGTGAAAAATGGCAATCAAGAACAAAAAATAATTTAGATAAATTAGATAAAAAATAGTTAGCATTGATTACGTATTATTTTTCTCAGGGCTGTGTGTACTAATATGCCTTGACTAATGTAATGTGACGTGAAGTAACGTAGATTTCTGTTGATTAATATCTTAATATATATTATATGGCCACGTTACGACAGTTTGACAGTTCGTAGCGAATGATAGAAGCAAAATAAAAGAAGAAAGAACAAAGAGCGCAAAGAATTAAGCAAACTATGTATATGAAAAAAAGTTGAAAAAATGGAAATAAAAAGGGCGCGATTTTGATTTTATGATTAAATATTTAACTTTTCTTTTGTAATGGAGGAAATTTCAATCGAATTGGTTAAAAATACTTGAAGTTCTGTATAATTAGCAGAAGAGCCAATAAAAGATCAATACATCATTTCTAAGCACCATATTTTCATTTTTATGTTATAATTACTATCACGTTTTACTCATTTAATGAAAACTGGCTTCAAACACACAATTTCATTAAAAATTTGTTCGTTTTTCTGTTGTAAACAAAAACAACTGTTCTATCGAACGTAGCTAAACGTAGCTTTAAAACTGACTTTACGATTTCTTACGTTACCTTACGTCACGTAAATGTCCACGTCCAATATAATCAATGCATTATTTGAACACCCGCACCAAGAGAATAAAACGTAAACAAACCAAATTAATAACACTGACTTTTTATCACATCAATATTTGAAATTTGTTAGTTCAAAAATTCACTTTTCAACTCAATATTAAGTTTTTTCTAAATTAATTTAAAAATTAATAAAAAAATAAAATAAATAATAATAATAATAAAATAAAAAAGTAAAATCAGTCGGTGTGGTTGGGTTTAGAAAATAAAAATAAAAGTTTTTAACTTTGAGTTCAGGATGTTTACTTTTGTTTTTCTTTGTCTCTTAACTTACATGCTTTATAACGGTATATGCCTATTAAAATTATTATAAATTGTCAAAAGTGGTTTGCAGTGTCGAATTTTAGAAATGGAAAATATGCGTGTCGTGATCCATCTAAACGATAATGCGAAAAGTTATGGAAAAAAACCCCTTAGCATGATTGAGCATTTGGAAGGAGCAGATATCGAAATTATTGATAATAAAATTTTAATATCCAATGAATTTGATAAAAACACCTCCACACACATCGCATATAAAATGCGATTTGATTATGTGAATCAGGATCCTGGCCCTGGCAACGGCTTTGTTCAGGAAATTGACCAGTTAATAAATAAGTTATTTTCTCAGCGGCGAGATTGTTCCTTAGTGCGGTTCGAAGCTAAACAAGAATGCAGTTTGCAAGAATGCAATTTACATAAATTGTTATTGTCTGCAGTGGATAAGCGAATGGAGCAACTGCATTTCAATGCTCATTACATATGTGTCCGTTATAAAGATGTCGAGGCAGAAAACTTGTATTTGGGAAACACTTCAGGTGTAATACAGTTTCAGACTACACGACAATTGCAACATTGGTTTCTAAACGATTATCGAATCATTTGCGCTGAGATAGTCGGGAATGAATTGCTTGAATTTGAGTTTAAAATATCAAGTGCCGACAATCCATCCGATCATTTTCTAGTCAAATTATCAGTTTTGAATGTTTACCTGAATAAAATGATTAGGGAAAATGAAAAATATTATGAATATATTGATTATGTTGGGAATGGTGACACACAGACTCATTTTCAGCATACATCTCTAACCTCTTGTCTACATACAGTTTTAACGAGCGCTCAGAATGGAAATATCCTCTTGTTCTACGACATCCCAGTCAAATTGATGAAAACAACAAATGATGGTGCTGAATTGTTACAAATGGCACATGCCGTTGTGAAAGCACGTCTCAAATCTACTTCAAACAATGTTCGCCACATTGATAAAACGAACACCCATGTAAGTTCAAAATCGCTACAATTTCATTATATTTATTTATACAATTTTGTTTTGCAGCATTTGGCCGATTTCGCAATAATGCTAAACCCTACTGTAGAATCGAACACATACGCAAAAACTTCCAAAAAGACATCGATTCCATCATTGGTTAATTACTACACCAGCACTGATTTTAAAACTCTTTCGATGTGGTATCACAAAATTGACGTTCAATTTTCATTAGTTTGTGGTGCAATGGAACTGTATAATCAACGTTGTTTTGAGCTGAAAACAAAACGAATGTGCCGCGATATCAAGTTTTTCACACATTTTTATCAGCCGTTGGAAATTGCTTTGAAAAGTAACGCAGAACAGTTGAAAAGTGTTCATCAATATTATCAAATGAATATTACTTCTTTTGATAAGTTGATTGTTGAAATTGAATCAAGCAAGTTTGCGGATATTTTACGTGTTTATTTGGCTACGAAACATTTTGATCTCAAACAATTTAGCTTAAACATTAGATTGGAACAATTGAAATCTTGTCGTAATCTTTTGTCCAACGTTTTCAATAAAGAATGTCAAATTGTTGGCGAAAAGCTGAAAAATTTTTCAAATTAATTGTCAATTATTGTATGATTTTTATATGTCTAAGTTTTTTGCATCCTTTTATTTCCGCGATCTGAATTTACTCATATTTTCAAATGTTCAGTTTAAGCCTTTTAATATTTAATTTGAATTTAAAGTTGTTGGTATTGAGCTTCAAAATGTTCAAATAAAGTCTCATTATAATAAATAGAATAGTTCAAATTGGATAATATTAAAGCAATGATTAATTGAAGTGATTTAAAAAATTAAAAACCGAATGCCCCTATTATGGATTACAACTTGCTAGTTGAGTTGTAATTAACAAATCGGTATTGTAAATGTACATATGTAAATGAGTTCTGAACTTTCAAAACTTGCTCAAAAAATAGTTGGCAACTAAACCACAGCTCAATTAAAAATAGTTGTGTACTATAATAAAAAAAAAAATGTAGGTTGTCTCAAAGTTGAGTTGTCTTCAACACAACTCAACTGAGTTTGGTTGTAATCCATAATAGGGGCATAAATTGAAATTATATAAATTACCTTTTTTTCGATATTCAATTCATATTACAATTCATTGTAACAATCTTACCGATTTATGAAATCCAGAATTTTAAAAATTGAATCATGGAAGCAAGCAGTGTTTGAATACAGAATTTCGAATAAAGTTTTTGATTTCTGTGAAAATTTGAGAGAATAATTCACCAGAGCAAATCAGATTATTCTTCAAAGGGCTCGAATTTACGTGGCGTAGATAATTGGTTTACAATTGTCAAGATCAACTGTTAAAATAAATAAAAAACGCATTGAAATATTGTAAGAAACATATTTTTGCGTACCAGATAGAGCTGAACAAATATAATTCGGGGAGAATAGTTGTAAACCTTAAAAATATAGTGTTTGTTATTTTCAATGAATTTCACTAAATACGGCGCTAACAAGAAATGATGAATGCAAAATATATCTTTTTGTTATATGATTAAATTGTTTTAATTTTGTTTTCCAAATTTTGAAAACAGCAAATTCAAATTGTACAATTTTGTTCCAAAAAACATAAAACAGTTCAAATGTTTTTCGTTGTTAAATTTAAGTTTTTTTTTTTCATTATTTTTATTATATATTTTGTCAGTTTTTTTGATGCAAATTTATAGTTTAGAACCAATATTATTATTTTTTTTTTTTAAATTTAGCAAACTTTAATACAATATATAGTCTCATATATAAATACATTATTATTGTCAACAATTTTCACATACATATACGTAATTATTTTTTTTTTTTTTTCAAATCTTTTAATAATTTTCCAACAATATTTTAATCAATTAATTTGTTAAAAACATTTAAAGCAAATAGATAAAGTATTGAACATTTGAATAATATGAAAGATGTGTCGATTTTAATCAACGGTCAATATATTATATATTGTATATGTAAATATTTTCGAAATTTTTAGACTGGGATATGTACTTTTATTATATTTTGTCATATGTCGGTTTACAATTATGGTAGGGTACACAAAGTAGTGGCAGTTGATTAAATATTTCATTTATATATATTTTAAGAATTCTCTTTTCAAACTATCATTTAAAAATTGAAAACACAAACTGATATAAAATGTTTTAAAATTACTTAAAATATTTAACTTAAAAACAAAAAATCACTATTGCTTAATTAAAAACTCTAAAAGCCTTAAATAAATGCTTAGCATTTTGATGTTTATTAAAATTTACTTCATTTTTTTAATGGTATTCAGGCATGACGTAAAATTCGAATCGAAAGTGAATTTGAATCCGACAGAACGTGTTACGAGTTTCGATCTTTCAACTGCTGGATTTCAAACTCGATTAATTGTAGATCATTGTTGAGTGCTTTCACACTCGACAGTTACAGTACGGTCAAAATTTAATCAGAATTATATCCTTCCGAAACGGAATTTATGATAATTTGAATAGGATTCGAATCCACTTTCGATTCGAAACGATTTTCATAACATACCCGGTCATTTGAGTATTGAATCGTGAAATCAATTTAAACTCAAAATAGCAAATAAAATTTTTTTTTATTCATAAAATTTTTTATTGTGGAACGTTTGAGTTTCAAAGCTCGCGTAGAATTGGAATCTATTGAATTAAATATTGTTTAAAAGTTGTTAAATAATTTACAGTCTTCTCTACATAAATTTCAAACATTCATTGTAAAATTGAAAGAAAACTATTGCAATAGTTCATTGCTGGAGCTGCTTTTCAACTTCGTCGATTATATATATGTAGATGTATTTCTTGTTTTAAGCAGTATTGTAAAAAATACAATTATTTATGAGTTGAGTTACGAAACATAGAAAGATTTCTTTTTAATTAGCTATATGCTTCGATTTCGACATTCAACATTTCGAATTCCGTTCTTATTTCATTAAACTTTCGCTAATTTTACACCTGAGCTGTTTTAGTTTTTCCGAGTACCATGAGCATTTTCTGTAGAAAGTGTGTGATGCTTACTGTGGAAGAAAAATAGAAAATAATTTATTTAAATTTATCAAGTAAGAATGTGTTATCTGCTTTTGTCTAATTATGCAGCGATAAAGTGGATTGAGTTCAATTGTTTCGCATGCTACTCCAGTCATTTTGACATTTTTGAAAGTGTTTTGTATGCAAAATAAAAAGTGGAGTGCAAAAAAGTTGATACTTAAGTGCAGTAAAGTATGATAATTTGGATAAATAAAATATATAGATACATTTGAAAAAATCATTTTCGTGGGAAAAAATTATGAAAATAATGAAATTAGAGTTTCGAAGGTAACTTATATTTTTTTTTTTTTAATATTAATAAAGTTATTAAAGAAGTTTCGAAAAAAAAAATCATAAATAATATTAGAATTAAATAAAGTATTAAAAAGCCAAAAAATAAAAACCTTTGTCGTAGCTTTTGGTCGAACAACCATCATCATTTTTTGTAGTATTTGAGTGAATCCACCTTGAAAGAGTTTCAAAAACGAATATAAAGTTAAAATGTAAATGAAAAACTTAAAAAAGAATAGAGCTTGGAGAAGTGGGGTGACGAAAAAGCGTTTAAAATTGAGAACATTTCAAGAAAATGAATGGTTTTCGTTTGAAGCAAAATATCTGATGTATACCCATTGATTTTTGGAACCATAATGGCTTTTTCTTCCATGCAATGAAAAGCAAGTAGACGGGTATGCTGGACAGAATCATCAGTATGCCATAGCCGGTCTCAACAGGACTGGCATACATAGGAACAATTGTAACGAAAAGAGTAGCAATCAAGTACACGATTGGGAAGACCATAGGAACGCGTATGGGGCGCGGTAGATTCGGTTGCGCCCAACGCAACCACGGTAGACAGAGCACAGCGACACCAATGCTCAACTGGAAAACAAAAAGAAACACAAAATAAATTAGTACTTCCAGATCATTATACCGGTTATATTTTTGTATTTTTTACCCAAGTAGCAAAGCCAACATAATTGATCAGTGCAAAAATATCCGAAACAGTTAGATATAACATCGACAATAGAGCCATAGCGAGCACCGCAGGTGTTGGTGTGAATCGTTGTATTTGTATCATTGTCAAAATTTCTGGCATTTGACCCTCGTTAGCACCGGCATAGAAGAGACGCGACGAGGTCAAAAGTATACCATTTACAGCACCAAATGTAGAGAGCGCAACGAATACTGTAAGATTACGAAAAATTATAATCAATTTTGCGATATTTTTTATGTTGAACATTAACCTGGTATGGTCCAAGCGAACATGCCAAATGCGCGTTCAGCATATGTAACAGCCACTGCCTGAGAGCCGAGTACTACATCTGGCGAGAGTATCGTATAGAAGGATACATTGGCCAGAACATAAACAACAGTTACCAAAGTACATGAAATTGCAATAGCACGCGGTAGATTCTTTACTGGATCTTTAAGTTCTTCAATAATGAAATTCAAATAATTCCTGAAAAATGCAAACAAAATTAGTTTTATATTACATTTCATTCACTTAAGCTTGCCAATTAGTGAATGAAATATCCACTTTGACAGCTGGAATAAACATCACACAAATTAAGTTAATATCATTAAGTCGTCGTTCAGCGTATTCCCTCGACTACAACATGCACATCAAAAGTCAACTTACCATCCGTTGTATGCAAACAGACCAGAGTAGAAGGACAGCGCCAGTGACGTTACTCTCGTATCCGTATTTTCAAAAGTAAAATACTCTGTGTTGCCCATGTACAGTTGATATAAACCCGTTGCAATGATGATAAACAAAGCGAATAACTGTGCGCCATTAAAGTTAAAGAAAATTGAAAAATATTTGCGGATTACGAGAAAGCAAACAGAATATAGAAAATTGGTTTTACTTTTGCGTATGTGAAGATATCCTGCACAGCGGTCGCCCATTTGACATCCCAACAGTTGACAAAAGTTAAGACCACTGAAATGATTAAATAAATGTGCTAAATGTTGATTTAATATTAAAGTAAAGCTAGATATATTTGACAAGAAATTGGAATTTGTTGTGTAGATGAAAATGAAGTCGCTACGAAATTGAAGTCAGATGAGTTTTTCGTTTCGTTTCGACTTTGGACGATAATCAACTTATTATTCAGTTGTTTTAAGATAGCTGCTCTTTTCTTTTCAAAGACATGAAAATGAAACAAAACAAAGTAGACTTTATGGCTGACTTTCAATCATTGAATTGTATGATGTAATTTTGTAATAATTTACACAATTCTGTTGTTTCTTGTTATTGATTCTTATTAAAAAATAAATATCAAAATCAAAAAAAAAAAAAAATGAATAACAATAAGTTACATAATTGTGGTTGATTGAATGCTCTACATCCGACAACTTGAAGATTTTTTATAAAATTATGTACTTTGTTTAGTTATTTGTTTTGGGTATTATTGATTTTAAAAATTTTCGCATAGAATAGAGCTGTAATCATATTCAAGTCCACGCAGAAAACCAACAAATTGTCAAAATTATCTCATAATAATCGAAACTCAATACTTTTAAAAATAATCTTTCACGAAGTGGAAATTTTTTCCATACACTCAATAGAACAGTTGTGATGAAAAATTTTATATTCAATATCAATATCTTTGGAAATTTCCATAATTTGATCTACATTTCGGCAAGCTCATAATGATTTTCAAAAGACTGCCCATGTCGCTTATGATGCACTTATTATACTTACACAATCGATTGATAAGAACACAAATCAAATTCAAAGTGGTTTGTATGCTAAACTTATTTAATCTATAGGTCAAGTACGCCTATTTGCGAGTGCATTGATTTCGTGTTTATATAGTTTTGCGCTCTATTGTTCAATGGCTATAGTAATATAGTAATAGTACTGCTAACTAATCGGTTGCTTCATCGCATCTAAGGTGACCAAATATTCTCCTGTGACGATATTCTCAATATAAGTTTGCCTCAAAATTAAGTTTTACTTTGGAAAGTTTTGACCTCTCTGACACGATTTTTCAAGTTAGTTTTAATGGATATGGAGAAACGTTTCGAAATAACAATAAATAAATATGCAGAAAAGTATCGAAATACCAATAAATAGCATACAAGCCATGAAGATACCTATTTGGTTACTGGAAATACATTTTGCAATATGTACTATTTGACATAATATTGTGAAAGATATTGGTAGAATGGTTACAAGGAAGTAGCTTTTCATTTTATACATAGTTAATACTTTAAAGCAATCATCCAAATGTTCAAGCACAGAGACCACATAAAGTAAATACATTTCCAGGATTGAACGAGAGTCCATGTAGCCCTGTTCCTTTGCTTGTCTTGAAAGCATGTCGGGCTGACGGTCGTTTCACACACGTTTTCGTTAATGAAATGATTTTTTAGAACCATAAATACTAATATATTACCTTAATGTGTTACCTAAAAAAAAAACGTTATCTATATCAATAGTTAAAACAATAATATCTAATCAATTATGAAATTTAGAGACATTCAAATTATTGATGCCAGTAGTTGTGGCGACTATGGGCGAGATTAGACTACTGGTTGTGAAACAACTTTTATAAAGCAAATTTGTAATATCATATATCAATATGTAATACTTTCCATATGAAACATTGTGTTCATAATGCCGCATTTATATGAACTGTAAATTTTCGAGAATTCGTGTCAAACATTTTCTTATAAACGAAGTGATCATTAACAGTCTTTTATGCAATAATTTTCACGACAGATAATTATAAATTCCTACTAACAAATACGATACCCTGTTTTTGATGGAAACGTTGCTCTTTCTGATTTGCAGTCAGAAAATTTCCAAACGGAATATCTGACAACTCTTCTATAAACTTCCATGAATAACATTTTAAACTCATAATATCGTACTTTTAAAACTGTTATTGCTCCCATGGTGAACGTTATAGAGTTATAAAACTTAACAAATATGTTTAAAATACATAAATAAATACTTACAAATGCAACAAACGGCCAAAAGTCGGGCTGAATCTTCCGGTGGCGTACATTCCGGAAAGAATGGCTTCATTACATAAACACTGAATGTGAGCGCAACAATAGCTTGCGAACAGGGACGAACAATCATACATTCGATCCACAAACGTATGAATGCCATAAACGGTCCGAACGTTTCCATTATATAAGCATAATCGGCGCCCGATTTTGTTATCATCGTACCAAGTTCAGCATAGCAATAGGCGCCAACCTGTTGGTTTCAAAAATAAACAATTGAAAGGTTAATAAATGCTGCATATTTTATTTCCGCTTAAACGATTTCCGAATAAATACTTGTAAACGGAAACGTCTTTTGCAGACACGCTGCACGCACCATAAGGTCAAGTGGCAATATATAAAATTTGTATATAGGTTTATATAGTATAAAAGAGACATGCGCTTATATGTATAGCAATAACTTCAGTTTGAAAGCTTGACGTCAATTGCTTTGGCATGCGACTGACATTTTTGTTAAGGAATTTCAATAATTTCATTAACTCAGAGATAGAATAAAAAGAAAAAAGAAAATGTACGTGTCCTGTAGACGATGTGCTTCCTGGCTGGGTTTGAAAAATTAACTCAAATATTTGAAAAATATCATTACGAATTGTTGTTGGGTGGAAAACACTTAATATATTCAGATATTGTTTTTATTGAATAACAATTGTTGAAATTTTCTAATTAATTTGCTTTGAATTAAAATATTTATCAAAAAATTTGCATGTCTCAATCTGTTATCGTTATTTCTGATAAGTAGAACAAATGTTCAATGAAATATTACCACAAATGTTAATACAAAACAACAGCAACAAGTTAAGTATAAACATTAGTGCCTGCAACAGGTGTGATCTTATGAAACCATTATCCATCATTTGATATGCATAGTGTGTGACGTGAACTGTTCAATATTCATCAAATCAAATCAAACAACAATAATAATAATAAATAATAATAATAATAGAATCAGTAGAGCAGCAATTATATATAATCAAAAGTAAACAACTCACCATTGAGAATAGACCGGAAATCACCCACACAATCAGAGCCAAATTGACGCTTCCCGTATGCATTAAAACGCCGGTGGGCGACACAAAAATACCGGAACCAATAATGGAACCAACAATAACGGTCACACCATTCAGTAAGCTCATTTTCGCTTTAAGCGTAACTTCGCCGCCGCCCTCATCGTTGGTCGTCGTCACTTTCGCTGGTGTTTCGCCATTTCCATTGACAACTGAACTTTTGCGCGAATTAGAATTCTTGCGATTCAATGAATCGTTCTCCATATTTGCTCACACCTTTCTTCAACCGTTTATGCTATTAATTATTGATAGATACTGTAATTAAAAAGAAAAAAAGATATTAAAAAAACTAATGAAAATTGATTTATACAGTAGTTTGTGCAGCGGTGGCGTATGATTATTTATTTACGTATGAATTTATCTTTCATTCCTTGGATTGACTGTTGCGTTGCTATTTTTAAAACTTTTTATACATTTTTGAAGAAAAATAGCAAGAAACAACTAAAATTTCGTGAAAGACACATAACTTTACAAGTTCTCAATATGTTTTCTAAAAAGTTATTTCAGTTAAGATTGCAGTAGTTGGATTAGATAAAACTTGTATTGTAGATCTTTGATTGTTGTTTCATTTTTCTAGTTCTATTTTGAAATATTGGGTTCCAGTATTATGTGTGTCCAGTAATCCGGTAGTCCAGTAGTCATTACGAAATGAAAGTTCTTGAAATGCAGAATGAATTCATTTGGGATCTGTTAAATATGGGGTGAAAATACTCATCGTCCTTTTCAACATTCAATTCATACTATTGTAGATTAAGAAATTCTATTAATATTTTAGAAAGTAATAATAATAATTATGTGGAGAAAGTCCAGAACTGTAATTTCATTTAAAAAGAAAGTGAAATTTTACCATTTTACCATAGAATTTTTGTAGCTTGAAAATTTTTAGACGATTTTTGGGATTTGAAAACATTAGTTAAGACACATGTTGTATGGAAGCATCAAATCATTAAAATTTTTCATTACATTTCAAGCAAGATTCTCAATGATGTGAATTTTGGGTTTGCGATTTTCATGTCTATTGATACGGTTGCCTGATTGATTTCATTTTTATTTTGACTTTATGCATTTTTCCAAGTATCAAAGGGTTTAAGAATATGGAAAAATGTGTTTATATATTAGGAGTCCAACCGGAATCTGCCCATCTTTTACTATTTGATAAGGTTACGTCCATCGTGCTTTAAGTAACCTATCTAACGAAGGCTAGAGTATATCTTTTCGATATTATTATTAGGGACCAACAAAAAAAAAAAAAGAAATAATAAGGTATGTAAAAGTAAAAATTAACGAAAATACTACAAGAATCGTATGGATTAGCTAAAGATCAAAATTAAAATGTTTTGGATGATTCAAATGACTCCCAAAAGATAAGCCACTTTTGAATATCCTAAAATAATACATTCTAATATATGACTACCGTATTGACAATTATAATAATATGAATATCTCAAAAATCGAAATGTAAAAAAAGATACTATGTTCGTTTTTAATTGTTCTATGAATTTATATTTTTTAAAATTATTTTCATAACTAATTTACATACATTGTTTTTTTGAAAATTGCAACATTTTCAGTCTGTTATCAATATTTCGAGGAAATATTCTTTAAAACTGGCACTTGACTTTAAAAATTGCACTAATTATTTTTGTAATTAGCGTATGTATTTTTCATTATCAAAACAATTCCAGCTCTGTTAAAGTTAACAGCCGCAGTTCGTTATGTAAATCAAATGCTAACTCAAAAAGCAATTGATTTTTGCAAGAATTCTCAAGCGTTCTGACAGAGAATTCATTTTTTTTTTTAATGTTTGCTCAAGTGTAAATTACTTTTCGAAACTTTACCTGTTTCGCTGTTTCATATTTCAAAATATATTAGGATCTTTTTCCAGCTTGAGACTGTCAAAATGTTTAACATAAATAAGTATCTGCTGTCAAATAACATTAAGAATTTTTGTGTGCAGCAAAAAGAAAAAAAGAAAAGCTTATTGAACAAATCCAAGAAATGATGATTTTTACGTCAGACTGATATTGCGCTATATTTTCACATGAGTTTATCACATATTTTTGTCGATTTGTTTTTTATTTTCGCTTGAGAGAGTAGGAAGTGAATGGTACGAGATAGACGGCCGGTTCAATAAACAGTGAAAGAACGTGTTTGTTGTTGTTGTTTTTTGAGTTTAACTTTTTTGAAAAAATTTATTTAATTTGATATTCTAGCATCTGAGTTTTGCAGACAAACATCTTCCAATTGAATTTGAATAAATTCACACCAAAACTAACTATACTGAATGAAAACAAATAAATTGAATTTGTTAAACCAAAGTGTGTGCCAATAACAATTTTTGATTGAAGCACAGAAACAAATACCTATCCCGGAAATATTTGCGTCCATTTGATTAAAGTCAAAGTATTTGATAATTGATTCTTGATAGCCGTTTTTTTACCCTAGCAGGGGCTTTTTTTTGAACAACATGATATGGTATTTTTTTCACGGTCAATTGAAATTAAAGCATGTTCGCAATGAAATAAATCAAATTTGTTCTTTTAATTTTTGCGTTCATTTACATTGCTCAAGGCTGGAGAAAGTTGTTCAATCGAAGCAATTATAATTTTAAATATTTTTTTCTATTTATTTCATTTAATCAACTATGTGTGTTGTTTGTGTATTGTTTTTTCCCTCAATTTATTAATTAATTAATTATTGATAATATTTATTTAATCAAGAATTTCACGGCAAACTGTTTGAATACTACTGCTATAGAAATCAGAGTCTAGCTTGCATATTTAAAAAATATAAATATTCTAGCTTGTGAATGAATTTTGCAGGAGCTATCAGGGGGAAAAGGAATTTATTCCATACCTTTTTGCTTTTGCCCTGCCTTATGACAATCTGGTTAAAATTTATAAGCAGACCCTTTCTAACAGATGATGCTAGAAACTATATTAATTCATTTGATCATTTGAGATGTATGACTATTTGAAACATATAGATAAATGGCTAGATAGATAGGTAGGTATATAGATGGCTAGAAAGAATGATAGATAGATAGATAGATAGATAGATAGATAGATAGATAGATAGATAGGTAGATAGATAGATACAAGATGCAGGCTAGATGCACGTATTTGTAACGTTTGTTTGTATATCAAATTAGTATTCAAACTAACATGACATACTGTTCAGAACTTTGTGAAATTCTGAAATTATTCCTTCGGAAGCCGCAACTCAAAATATAATTCAGATAATTCTATTAATAAAAAAAAAAATCAAATGTGCGTCTCGTTTTAATATTTTCACTGTGTAACCGCATATTACACTATACCATATATTTTGAGTCCTATGATAGCGAGACTTTTAAAAATCTGTATGAAATCATCGAATATGAATAGTTAATCAGAAAATGGGCTGAATCGGAGCAGTAGACGTGGCACCTCCTATACAAAGTAAATTTTTAAAATCATGTTTAAATGTCATATATCTATACAAATTGCTTAAAAAACACTAATATCCTATGTCCACAATTCGGAAAGTTGTACCAAAGCAAAATGATGATTATATACATACTTGTACTCGGTTGGTATATATTATATACTATATACTTTGTTTGCTTGTTCTATATACTTTGCTTGTTCTGAAGAATAGAATATTTTTCATAAATCATATCAAAGTCGCTGCTCAAATTAATTGTAACAAGTGATTAGCCATGCTTGACAAACGTTAATGTATTCTCTGTAAAAAACCAAATTCTTAAAAAGTTTCGATTTAGCCTTGAATAATTTTGCTCACGTACAAAAACAATACGAAATACAAAGATATGAAAAATAATAATAGCAGCTAAATTTGTTCATGCTACCAATAGTTAAGATTTACGTAATATTTGCAATTAAATAGAAGAATTTATAATTGGGATCGTAGAAATGTTGCAATAAGCATTTAATTTTCAATCGCTACTATTAACAACATAATAAAAATTATTATTATTTTTTAACTAATTTGATTAGATTTTTATGTCTGTTATTCTCTAAACGGTCCTAGCTAATGGTTTCTTATTTTCAAGTTAAAGTTTTTTAAATAATTCAAATGAATAAGATTGAATTTAAAATTAGCTTGTGGTACAAAAAATATTGTGGTAGGTGATAAGATAAGTGAATCTAGCGAAAGTAAAGACTAATTACCTCAAATGGTATGTAGAAATATTTTCAAAAAATATTAATTAATTAATGTATTTTTATTCAATTAAAGTAATAATAAGTTATTTTTATTACAGCTGTCGACAGATAAATATATAAAAATATTTTCGTGCATAGATTTATAATTGAGATATATATATATATATATATATATATATATAGGGTGGCCCACAATGATGAGTTCAAAAATCAATACATCTTCTTTAACGCTGTAAAACCTATTGATTATTGAATTAGTTCAATCCTTCGATTGGTGTGAGAAACTAACAGCAATAGAACTTTTACACAAATTTGTACAATTATCAAACTTTAGTTGTAGTGATTAAATTCGTTATTACTTTTTGAAAAGTAAAAATGGAGAAAAATGCACAATCATTGCGTCGATGAAATTTCTGTATTTATGCTCAAATCCTTCTAATTACTATATTTTTTAATGAACATCCAGCTATTTTATTCATTAGAAATTATTCTTATATTTATTTATTTGTTTAAATCGCAGTAAAAACATATTTTAAGAGTATTTTTTTTAAAGTACGGGTCGGTTAAATAAATGATATTCGAAATATAAGATTAGATAAGATAAGATTAGATAAAATAAGATAGGATAGGATAAGATTCGTCTCCAGTGATACTAAATAGACAAAAATAACGCCCCTTTCTATTACTTCCATAGCCTTTCCCAACTAGGAAAAATGAATTTTTTTACTAGCACCTTGCACATAGACTCCTCTTGGACCAGCATCAATAACAACATTATCTCTGTCGACTAGAAAGAATGAATGGAAAACATTTGTTGAGACGCTATACTCCTAAAAGTAAGAAAAGGAATATCACAAGTGCTATATTATAACCGGTGACAGACAGACAGATATCAAAAATTAGCATTTTCAATTAAATAATTTTTTGAAAGTATATTAACATTTCTCTCTCAGTTGGAGGACCGTTCTGAAATCCTGATCAAACAAAAAAGTTTTTATCTATCTCACATAACGGTAAATTTCAAGGTAACTCTTGCTGAAATGTGGTTTGTTATTTTCGTGTTTTATATATAAATTTGTTAAGAACAATTAATATTTTCTATTTAGAAGTGAATTGATTGTGCTTTAATGTGCTTTCTCTTTTTATTTGGCCTATTTCAACTATATATTTCTATTGTTCAACTAAAAATCCATATCAATCAAATACCCCTTAACATTGTGTTTTATCAAACAAAAAATAATGACAGTTTTCGTTTTTGTGTGGTTATGAACCCACACACAAACGCATATGTGTATTGTCAAAATAATATATTGATTTGCATATCAGGGAAATTATGTTAACAACGTAAAAAAAAAAAAAATTAAAAACGATACGACTATGTAATAATAAAGCAATAGTATCGTCGGCGTGCAACGAATTTTTTATACCATTCAATATAAGCGCAAATTGGTTTGAATGGCAGATACAAAGGTTAACATCCCTAAAGCGAATCCGAATGGCCAGAAAATTAGTTCGTTATATAGCAAAATCGTCATAATAAGATCAAAATCCACAGAACGGAAAAGTTGTAGTCTAGAAATTAAATCGTAATAGGGAGAATTTCGTTGTTGGGAAGTTCGCCTATATATATATGT
>JAWNPW010000002.1:0-32460 GCA_035078745.1 Diastata ussurica
CTTTTTTCAGAAATTAAAAGGAATTTTATTTTATTGTATTTTATATCATTTCGTTTGTCTTTCGCGGCCGACCGACCGATCGACCGCCCGTCCGCCCGCTCGTACGCTCGTTTGCTGCTGTTAGCTGTTATTATTATTATATTTTCTTTTAAAAATACTGTTTTTAGTATTTCTTAGCCGTTCTTATTGTATTTTTTAAAGCGTCTGCAGTGATAAATGTTTTCTACGCATATTTTGTTTCTTTTTTTTTTCATATATTCTTTTTCGTTTTACTGTCTTGCCGTAGTTTGCCCCCACGATCGTAGCCAACAACAACAACACAATCGTACAAATGCAAATTTAATTGTAGTCAGTTTCTATAGAAATTAAAGAAAGAAGAAGAATTGGTATAAAACTTAAACAAAGCTTTATTGAGCGCGCACCATAATGAATACTTTGCAGCATGGCACGCAATTTAAGTGGGCGTGCCCGGGGGCATTTCTCTGTTGCACAACTAAAATTAAAGACAAGTAAAAAGAAAAGAACACAAAAAAAAAAAACCGCGCCAGTGCCATTTTATTACCGAAACAAATATAGATTTCATGATGATTCCCTTTTTTTTTTTTGGTTTTCGTTTATTTGTAAATTGCAGTTATTTTTCGAAATGATATCAATTTTTTATACCAAAAATCAACACAAAAAATGACTAAATGATTTAACTGTGCATCGCGTTTCTGGCTACTGGTTATTTTATTTGCATAGCAATCGGCTAACGGTGTTCAGTCTTTTTTTCTTTTTGCTCGATTTAAATTTTTTGCAACAAAGTTAACGGTTTTGGTTTTTTTTCGTAACTATCTGTCTGACCTTCAATATTCAATCGGTTTCAATCGATAACATTCTATTTACTCACCAATGATTGAATGGAATGGTTGCGAGTAAGAGATTGAATACCAATTTATACCTTTGTCAGAGAAAGTTGTGAATTGAAAATGTAGAAAAAACGGTAATCATATATATTTTTGTTGATAAATTTTTATTTGGAAAAATTTTAAAAAATGCAATATCATTGGAACTTTTCTTTTTCGAGTTTTTTTTTTTTTTTGAGACGTAATTTTCGAGTTCCAGATTTCAACATATAGGTGGTTTCGGTGCTTATATATTTCTACTTATTCTATGATAATTCTAACGGGTTATGGAAACCGAATCGGAATAATGTTGATATCTTATCCATTTTTGATGTTCTGTATTGTGAATCTGACTACGAGATGGTCGCTAGCAGAAAGCTAACGAACTTAAGTCAAACTCATGTTCATCATGATACCCGTGGATCTGTTTCACTGTGACTACTGCACGAATTTTACCAGTTTCTATATATGTAACCTGGTAATATTAAACCGTCTGGTTGTTTGTAGGAGACCAAGGCTTAATAATAGGCTTTTGTCCAAGGCTTGGCATATATTGGCATGTAGTGCCTCCTCCACATGCTGGGAGCTCCTCCAAAAGCTACTTGTAACATCATATTACGGCAAGAAAGTATTTCAAATGAGATCAAATCAGTGTAATATTGCAAATAATTAATTGGATTGGTTATCTGTAGGAGACCAAGGCTTGATAATCGCCTTCTGCCAATGCTTGGCATATATTGGAATGTAGTGCCTCCTCTTGCTCCTCCTCATGCTGGTAGCTCCTCCAAAAGGTATTTGAAACTTCATTTTGCGGCAAGAAAATTTTTCAAATGAGATCAAATCGGTGTAATTTCGCAAATAAATCACTGGAAAATATACTTAGGTATTTTATTCACATATTTCAATCACTAAATTTATAATTAAAGTGGGAAAAACGTAACTTACTGAAGAAAAAAGTAAACCGAACATGTTAACAAATATTCTCTCAAGTAAAATTTCTTTACATTTTTTTCCTGTAAGCCTTTGCTTCGATTATTTATCTTCGATTATTTAATTCAGCCATTATACTCTTTAAATTATTTTCCTTTAATAATTAACTTTCTTCATTATAAAAAGTTGATACGTATTCGACAATGTTCCTATTTGATTTGGATTCCAGAATAGCTATCAAAAGTAAAGCCAACTCTGATTCAAGAATATGCTCTATTGAGTAGGTGTATTATCTGAACAAGGGACAGTGATAATTATTATTTTGTGGAGGAACGATGGTAGGAATAATTGGTAGCAGACGTACTCAAGAATCTACTATATCTGTCATCTAATATTCCCAACAGTGGCTGCATAAGTATATCTGTGTAGTTCTTTCGACTATTTTGGAGATTGAATCAATTTTAAACTTCAATGAGCATATGGAGAGTTCATTTGCGCCTTTTGATAAGTGCCTTTAGCGTAGCATGGGACTACAATTATATTGCCAATGTATCTGCACTAATCGTTTTAATCATATATCTAACTTGCTATATTAAATCATTAAACATAAGTTCAACTAGTTCAACTCCATTGTCTGATATCGTAATATTGAACATAGCACATGTCAAACATCCGTTGCACTTGTTCCCACTCAAACATGCCGCATCTTAACTAATTTTTAATTCGAACCAGAAAAAGAAAAAAAATTATAAACAATGTAATTAAAGCTAATTATTACTGCAACAGCAATTGAGCGATTGCATGTAGCAAACAGCAGCAAACTCACACCATATGTTGCACTCGTTTCAAATTCTTTTTGACACTTTTTGCCACACTTTTTGTTTGCTGTAACCACAGAAATATTATTAAAAAATGTATCTGAAAAATAAATACAGTTTACGTTTACAATTGGTGATGTGCAACTGTTATGCATTGCATTGTTTTGAGGTCCTTTACCTCGCTTCCGTTATCCTCGTGCTGTTACTATTGCTATTACAGTTGCTGTCATAGAAGTCACAGCTTGTCTGCTGCTGCTGCTTTTACAAATCAGTATTTACTTTATGCGTCTTCCTATATCTTCTATTTCTATATCCATTTCATCATTTCTTCCTTTTACTTCTTTTTACCTAATGATTTTTCTTACGTGTTTTCGTTGAATATCCATTGTTAAAAATTTTGTTTGCTTCAAATTAGAAACAAGCTGAGTGTCGTGTTATTTTATTACACTCGGCTGCGAGGGTGATTTGCAGCATGCAATCCAATTTTATTTCGCAACAGCTGTAACATTTATTCTTAATTTTTTTTTTATATCATTGTATCCTTTGTGTGGCCTCGTCTGCAGTTCAGCGCACTTTAGAGTAGTTTTGCTACAATCTTATCACAATATATAAGAAGCAAATAGCAATAGTTTGAGTGGTTTGCATCTACATATTTATCTTCAATGTTTTTTTTAACAATAACAATCGTTAACAATCAAAAGAGTTTTATAACGAACCTTCTAAATTTTTTTTCGAATTTTAACTCTGATTTTTTTAATTTGAATAATTGTAAATTTCTTTGGTTCTCTTGAAAGATTATGGATCTTTTATAAATGGACGATAAGACTTTGATTAACGGCAGCGAGAAAAATTTTCAGATTGCTCGAGAATACAAGCCTACTGTGCACTGAATCAAAAAGTGGTAATAATTGCAATGAATCTCGTTGATACACCGAATTTATTGAATTTAATAACCCAATGTACAAATTCTTTAAAAAAATTTATAGTTTTATAAGCAGTTCATTATTTGTATGAAAATGAATTCATTAAAAATGTGTTCGTAAGGCTAATATAAAACATCTTAAGCAATGCACAATGTACAATACTTTGATTTCAATTAACAGTTATTTAAATAAAAATAGTAAGAATTTATTAATATATCCAAATATTCATAAAGCGAATGTACAATATATACATTTATTTCAATATACAGCTATATTTCGAGCAAAAGAATACCGTGGCGTCTGTTTCCACCATGAGAACTCTTATAATTCTCAATCATTTTTCGTCAGTGGCTTAATAAAGGCATGTATAATCGAATACGAATAAGTCGTATGCTTGAATTTCAACGACGGCAGAAGATAAGAATATTTCACGCTAATAACTTGCTTTCCATTATTCTCTCTAGAAAAAAGGAACTCTCGGTGATGAAGTCCAACTGAGCTTATATATTTGTGTGATGGATGGATGGTTGCGATGACATGGAATAAAATCACTCCGCTGGCGAACCGGCACCTCTTCAGGAAACTAATTTTCTTCGGCCAAACTAATTTTCACGAAGACAACAACCCGTTGCACCCGAAGAAAAGTATTAATTGGCTGAAGAACATCCAACCATGGTAACGCGCATTATCCCCAAGTATTTTAGGGCGCCTCGATCAAATTCTCCGATTATCAGCGTAGAATGCCGGCGGTCTTCTACGCTAAATATTTCAATTTAAAATTGTTCTTAAAAAATCAAGAAATCATACAATCTTTGTCTCCATGCAACTATTCATTAAGCGATGAATGGTTCATAAAATTATGAATGATACTTTCAATTAATGAATGCAATGCTTGGACGACATTTTATGATATCTTTCATTGACACAAATTATTTTTTAATTGACGCTGTATACATTTTTGGTTTGTGTATAGCAGAGCAGTATAGCTTTGGCAATGAACCTGTCTGGAGCCTTAATTGGTAGCCACCATTATCGAATTTTGTTGATATGGTTGGTGGGAAAGTAACACTTACAATACGACAATAAAGAATGAAATCAGTATTGAGTGGATGACGACCTTGACAGCTCTCGTACGCTGTACATCGTGAAACATCTTGACAATGCTCAATATAACTTACTTGGCCAGTACAAGTGTACATAAAATATTTTATTTTTTCTACTTGCTCCGAATCACGACCGCAAACACATACATTCGTTTGATTAGATAATTATCTAATTTCCTAAAAATCTTGCTAAATATTTCTCCTTTTATTTGAGTCAACGACAAACTTACTTCCTCCTCAAACTCAGAAAGCTCAACGAAAAACATTGAAAGCTAACCTTAAGTTAATCACGAATAGCGCATAAATGAACTAAACTGTGAGATGAATAAGCTAAGATTTACCTACAGCAAACTTTTAACTAATTTCGATTTTTTCTAACAATTTTTCATCCATTTTTTTTTGTATTTTGTTTTATGTTTTTTCTACTATTTCATTCATTAACACAAATGTTGTTGGCAAAGAAACCAAATAGAAAAAAAAACGGTGGAAACAAAAAATATAAAATTAAATCTTAATGAAAATCTTCAAATTGTAGTTAGCTACTTAATCATATGAGTTGAGCAAAAAACTACTGAAATTGTGGAAAAAAAAAATAAATACAGAAACGAATAGTTTAATGACTTCAAATGAAATGAAATGAGATAGTCTGCCACTGGTGTTTGTTTAATTGATTTCGATGTTTGAATTTAATTTTGATTTGTTTGGGTTTGGTTTGATTTGATTATTTCTTATGAAGAAATCAAAATTAAAACTATGTAAACAATTTGAACAAAATATTTGGTACTCGATCAGTCTATCTAACTATGTATCTGTCTATCTGTTGTTCAGTTTGAACTGCTTGGTGCTTGTTTTGGCTATCCATTTGCTTGTCACTAACTTTGTTGAAATATATTTATAACACAACTTTGCCAACCACACATATATTATTTTTTAAGGTTTCCCCGCAAAACTGCAAAAAAAAATTAACGCAAAGTACGAGGCGCGATTGATAAAACAGTGATTCATGTAGAAATGTTTGTTACGTTATCACAATGGGCGTATTTGGTCTAGCTGTGCCGGGCAGCCAACCAACCTTCCTAATGGTTATAATGAATCCTTTTATATCAATCATATACCAATCATGGGATCCATTCTCAAACTTCTTAGATTACTTCTGAAATACCAATATTTCCATGTGTTCTGGACGATTATCAATCTTTTATGATCCTCTATGAAAGCGCTGTTACATATGTAGTCTTCTTTGAGATATACTCCAAAAACCGTTTTCGAGCAGCAGCTTCAGAATCGCTTTTCGAGTAGACAGCGCATTTATTTGCATTCTATTTCTCACATTCCGCTAGGATTTCTCCAAGCAGACTTTCTAAAATGTGTTTCTTGGAAACACTTCTTGTAGTACATCTCTAGTAATACACCTCAACTGAAATATACACGTATAAGAAGGCCTAATGAAACTACCCAGTCCATAACATCTTAATTGTTCCCACATAACTTTAACAGTAATAGAACGACTGCAATAATCTATAATAAAAAAAAGGTTCGATAATAACGGACACCTCGAAATTTAAATGATAAGATGTCACTATTAAACTGTATGCATTTCAGTATGCTTCAAAGGTTCTGGAGCAAATGGTACAATGGTTCTGCCCTGCAAGTTTATCAAAATTGCGCCACAATTAAATTGTCAAATTCTCTTCATCACTGTCAAATCATAATTTCGATCTGCGAATAGTTTATTTTAGAATCATTCAACATGTCTGTTGAGAGTTTCTATATTGTTTGGGAAGCTATAGTTTAGTACAAAAATGGATTTTACTTTAAAGATTTAATTCGGAATTCTATTTATTTATATTTTTGGAAAATTTTAGGGAAGTGATACTACAAGAAGGGTTCAGTACTAAACGTCGATCAGCCTTGAGCAGTAGAAAACATCTGAAACAGTACTAATTTTGAAAAATATACCATTCTAGTCAGGAATTAAAATACAGTCTTCGTTCGGAACATAGAAATCATAACCCTTGATAGTATTCGTCACCGGTTATGGCTAATCTTTAACTTTTATGCAAAAATGCTATTTTTATAGTATTGCATTTTCTGTTTCGGTGTTTTACATTTTTAAATTCCTCAGGGATTCCATAAAATGACATTTGAAATTAGTTGATAAATCTCAGACAGGTGGTTTGATAAAGCTACCAGGTTTTGAAAACTTTGTCTAATTTATCGATCGACACTCTTAGGAATTTATAATTTGTTTTTTTGTTTTCTGCTTTATTTATTACAATTTTTTTTTTTTTTTAAGTTTCTTATGAATTTTATAACAACGGAAATAAGCATTTTACTTTGCAATTTTTTATATACTCACATGAAAGAATGAATGAATGAACATTTGAGCGACTGAATATGACGATTTAAATGTACGAATTATTAATAAAAATCACACTCTAGTATATTAAATAATTAAATAAACTTTTTTCTCAAATACTTTTCATTTCATTTATAATTTTACGTTCTGTTTAAATGAAAAACGTTAGCATTTTAATGGTTTAATGAAATTTAATCTAATATAAAGTTGCATCCATTTATAATTGATTATTTCAATCGCAACAACAAACAAAATAGTTTTTAGTGCATTTTATGATGCATAAATGTTAAAAATAAACATTTCCGGTTACAAGATGCTGTATGTGGTTAAAAGTTTTCATTCATTCATTCTGTTTCCATCATTTGCTGTTAATGCAAACAGTAAGTTCAGCACTGAATATACAACAATAAAGAAAAAGAAAGCCCTAAGTAAGAAAATAACTTACTTCTTTTGTATTACATATACGAATATATTATTGTGAACACAAGAATATATGCAACTTCCACCCAAAAATACTTTCTACAAACTACAATTTTTATCAATGAATGCGTAGAGAATTTAACAAAGTTGAAAGAAAATTATTTAAATAGGCGAAGACAGCAGCAAATTGATTTCTCACAATTTACTTCAGAGGCTATTGAATGTTGGTGAATGTTAGCAGCAGCAGCGTGTCTTTGGCTCATCAAAAACTACTAAAAATGAAAGCAAAAAAAAAAAAAAATGGATCCAGAGAGGTGTACAAAATACACTAAAACGATTGCTAACATAACTGATTTGTTACGTTCTTATTATGAATTTTATATTACTTATTTTTATTCATAAAATCAAATATATTTATTTTTTATTTTCAGGTAGTAAAAGTCGAAATAGTTTGTGCTATTTTTATTTCATTATGTACACCTAGAGAAAAAACGTTTAGTAAAAAGATCCTAATTGATTTGACAATGCAGTTTTTTCTAGGGGAAAATTTAAAAATTAAAACACTTTGTATTAACTAAAACCATATTTGATTAGTTAATAAATATGAATGCAATTTGAATGAAAGTGTAAAATACTTTATTTCGAAAATGCTACACTTTATTTAAATTACCTCGCGCGTTATGGTTTCATAATTCGCAATCACTTTTTCGACTACGGCTTATATTGAATACAAAATATCAGGTTAAAGTGTTTGACTGGCATACAAATAGAAAGTATCATTTTACGCACTACGATCTTGACCACGGAACTGATCATATGTGATCGATCGATTGAGATGGAAAAAATTTGGAAATCTAACAGAGCCTTGACAAAAGTTCAGCAGTGGCGGCATCACAACAAAAAAAATTTTTTTTTTTTGCAACGAAGCATTGTGGAATTAGATATTATTAGTAATAATAATTTATTAGACTTTCTCTCAAGTACTCTCAAACACTTTGTGAAAAATTTGGAAACCTTTTGACTCAACTATGTTTTAAATTTTAAGTGTACAGATTTTAAAATAAATATTATAGCCTTTGAAGTTAAACTAAAAATATTTAAATCAAAGTGTAAATAGTTGGATTTACTACGTTTTTTCTCTGGGTGTACAAACATTTATTTTATATTGATTTTTATTCGATATCGACAATCACTTGTTGCTGTTCGATGCTTCTTCCTCTACTACTTCTCAGTTAAGCACTTTAGTGTGGCAAACATTCGGTGAGATTAACTGGTTTTATTACTCGATTGACTATAATATCTTTAATTTACGAGTCTTGAGCTAATTTGAATTTCTTAAGCTTTCATTGATTCACTGTTCGTTGGTTGTTGGTCGGTTGGTTGGTTGTCTGCCACTTTTTAGTTTCCCACACTTTTACAGGTGAATGGGTCTACAACTTTTTCAAAAATTGAATGTTTTATTCTTTTTCTGTTGCTTCTGCTGCTACTCAACTCTTTTGAAAAGTCTTTTTCGTCTATTGTATATTAATCGTTTATGAATTTAAGCTGATTTTTCTAAGATGATTGCCAAACACTAAAAAACTTTTATTGTTCACAAATTTTGATTAACTGAAAGAACAGTTAATTTTATGTGGCAACGTTTTAGTTAAAATTTTTTTTTTTTGGTTTTTTTTTTTGCACAATTTTTGATCCAGAATAATTCTCAAATATATTCATTTAAAGTGACAAAACCGAAGCTGCTTCAAACTTTGAAAGGGATAAATTATAATGAGATTATTTAAAATTATCTAAAGATTATCTAAAAGATTATTTAATGCAATATATGGAGAAGATGTGTATTCAGATTTCTATACAATAAATAGAAACGAGCTCACTCCAGTGCAGTATCTTAGCGGCCTTTATAGTTTATATACAGTCGAACTATCAAACTTACGTTATATTTGCTCCTGACACAGCAGTTTTCATGGTTGATGATTAGAACCAGAGTCTAATTTGGAAAACAAGCTGCTGTCAACACTATAGCTGCGTGGGCAAAACAGCGAACAGCTCAGATCAATGTTATAGTTTGATTGGTAGGTGGGGCGGAAGATACTATGTTTTCCTTAAGAAACTATACTTGTATGAACGATCCGATGTGTGTCTCAAAAATCTGTCGCCATCACCAGATTTAATTTCTTCTTTTTCGGTATCGACATGAAACATGTTTCTATCACGGTTATGAATCGATGCAGAAACCCTATCTAAATTATGCTGGAAAAACGTCAAAAATTCCATTGATGCTGTCAAGCGTCACATGTGAGTCAAAATAGCTTTTTGATCTCGAAATCTGCATATTACGATAGATATTGTATGCACAATGTGTTCAGCAGAGATGTTCACCCTTTCAGCTATCTTAATCACTCTGAGATTGCAGTCTTTAATTCGATAGCATATGTTGGGTATTTTCCATTTATTTTTGGTGCGTTGACTTCATTTTGGCTTCCTGAACTTTGTTATCATTACAATTATTGAAAGAGTTTCCTGAGGTCTAAAAATTATGTAATTATCAAGTGGAAATAAAACAAAAGTTGAAATCATTAATATTTGCATGCATATTCTTGAGTTGCAAACAAAAGACTCAAACAACAAACTGTTCATAAATTGTTAGCGAAATTAGTTGAACTGCAACGAAGATGGTTTGATATGAAATAAATTATTATTATTTATTATAATTATTAATTTTCTTTTAATTAGAAAAAGTGAAACTCTCTACGCTACTAAATTTTACTGCAGTTAGACAATATTTGTGCCATTCTCATTAAAACTTAAAACTGCAGAATTGTTTTATAATTTATGCATTCAATTAAAATTTAAACTTGCCTGCATTAAAGTAAGAATCTTTAATCTCAACAGTCAGAACTAGCAAACAACGATAAATAAGTTTTGTCAGTGCAACATCAACTTCTAGCTGACTGCAACACTTTCTGTTTGTTTGAGTAGCAAACAATCAAAAAAGATACAAGAACACAAAAAAGTTTTAAACGCAACAAAAATGTGTGAAAAAAAAGTGGGCAACAATCTTCGCTGAAATGCAAATTTTCGTATTTTAATTAGCGTTTAAAAGTGTTGAAATGATACAAACGTAGATACAGATGCATACTGTGGAAAATTCAAAATCAAAGTCGGTGCGAGAAAAATGTGCGAATTGCGTGAAAATTAAAAGTTTGTTTCTGTTTTAGATATTTTGTGTGGTTTGCTGTCGCGACTTTGTTGTTTGTTGCCAAGGTTTCGCAGCAACATTTGTTTGTTGTTGTTTGTTGGTGTTGTTGGTCGGTTGTTGCTGTTGTGCGACTGCAATAACCTTTTACGATAATTGCAAATCGATGTTGATCGACGTTGTCAAATGCAAATCGTTGCCTCAAATTGTGGGATTTAGTTTGCCAATGGAAGTTTTTCGAAAAAGGTTAAACTGCAAAATCAAAATTTAAACAAAAAAATATTATATTTTACAGAACACGATGTGTAGAGTCAACAAAATTGTTGCAAACTTGTTCATTCAAGCAAATATGTAAACTTTACTGGGGAACAATAATAGACTGCAGTCAAATACAATTGGAAATGAAATAAAACTGTCAATTTATACTCATATATGATAAATCCATCAATATTTGTTTCGAGACCATATCTATAGATATTTATTATAGTAAAACGGTTCAAATTTGTTCTTCCTCAATCTGTGTTCTTGTATCCTTTTTAATTGACTTTGAAGTTCAAACTTTTTCAATGTATGATGAAAAATCTTCGAGGAGCAATTGAGCAAATTTCGTAAGTAAATGCAATCCGATTGAGTCGGTTATTCTGTCGTTTAGTCAAACTACTCCAAAACTCTAAACTCGGTAGAGTTAATATCTAACTTACTGCCAAGATAAGCAGCATCAAGAAATTAATTTTGAAGTGGGTCTTAGGTTATACTATTCAATTAGAGCGGGTTATCATACAGCATCGTATATTATTCGAGATCCAGGTACTGTAGGTTCTGTCAGAACACTGCGGTGACAATAATACGAATACCACCAAATACTGTTAATCGTGATTCGAAAATATATATGTGTCTGAAGTTTATGGGCTATCTGAGCAGCAACTTAAAAAGTACTAGTTTAGGATTTCAAAAATTATCAAGTTGATATACTTTTGCTATACATGAGGATTATTATTTTGAAGACGGCTATTCATTTGTGGATTTTGACATATTCTTATCGATCTTAAATATTTTTTCTAGTAATAAATATGTAAGAATTCGACTACGTTTACGGGACCAATTAGAAAGAGATAGCAATCACCATAATTCTGAGGATGTCAAATAGATAATGATTGAAAGTTACACATTATACATGACAGTATTATTATCATAGAACCGTTGAACAGTGTCTCTCGAAGGTGCAATCTTCCATCAAAGACACTTCATCGCGGAAGATAAATTAAACCGTGGAACAGTGTTTCTCGAAGGTCCAATCTTTCATGAAAGACACTCCATCGCGGAAGATAAGTTAAATTGCCATCTAAAAAAGTATCAGAAGTGTTCACTATATTTCAATCAAAATTCAGTGGAAATTGTAGTTAAATTGAATAATCTCTAGGTTGGTATTTTCAGTTTGACATAATGTTTGGAAGCAGTGAAGGAGTCGTCGGAGACTCGTCCCAGAGATTTTAAAAATTAACTGATTGTTTCCGTTGGTTGATGTTGCAAATGGGCAAAAACGTATAAGTATAAGACTAACGCTTTACAAAATAAATATTAAATAACATATAACTGGGATAATATGAAAGCGCCAGTAATGTCAGTAGTCATGTTGTTGTGATGCATCATTCACTTTATGATAACGGATTGCCTATCAGGAGTACCATCTCTTGTGATGTTCTTTCAAAGTTAGTGAAGGGTATCTTCGTTTCGATAGTGTTGAAGATACGTGTGTAACACGTATTATTTGTCAATTTTTTACGAGTTAAAAAAAAAAATGCTATCTACACTATTTGCATTATATTCAAATTACATTGTGTTGGTTTAATTTGATTTGTATTCAGTTGAGTTGAGGCGTCAAAAATGACATTAGCTGGCTACCGTTTTGGCGTTGACAAAACGTCAATTTCAATAATTTAAAATTTTAATTTGACAGCACAGAAAGTCAAACTGTATATCTTATTTTTATGGGGCAGCAATTGACTTTTGTTCCAGAGTTAGAAATCAATGAGTAAATATTATGCGTATAAAATATTCCTTCAGATTGTTAAAGTAAACAACCTTCAGTTCTGGATCTGGGAAAATCAAAAGAAAGGAAAAATTTCTAAAAACTGCGCACTCGATGGGGAGTAAAAGATGGATAGAAGTAATCAAACAGCGGTTGGGCGACAGAACGCGATCTTTACAAAGCATTGAAAAAGCCAAAAACATTTCACAGAAAGCGAAAAACAAATCTGTATAAATTAAAGAAAAGAATAGAAAAATATAAAGAATATTAAAGAATGCACATCATTAAATAAAAAATAAAAACGACAGTCAGAGATTGATGTAGCTATAGATTGTTTGGGTTTAACCACGCCGCATTAATGCGCAGGCGCAACGGTATTCAGGTAAGCTAACCACCACCAACGTTCAAAATGTACCCACTGTGAGTGTTCCGCACCGCATATTAAGGGTGGTGGGTTGCAGGCAGGCAGCCTTTCTGTCAGGCTGTCAGTCCGTCATCCAGCCAATGTTGCTTCTACTGTTCTTTTGTTTGAGAAAGTTTCCTTACAGATTCAGATTGTATACTTCCTTCTGCCTTCCACCCCTAGTATAGCAAATGCGCAAGGACGAAAGGTGACTGTTGATTGTGTTAACAATGCATTTGGTTGTTGTTGTTGTTTTTTGCTGCTCGAAGCTATCGTTCGAGTAGTTTCCCGCCAAAAGTTAGGGGGTTGCGTATATTCTTCGCTGTTGAGGCGGTCGGTTGGACGATCGTTCGCTCGTTGAGGGAATCACTGCGCTGCGTGATGGAATTAAATATCGAAGAGGGTGCGAGACGCGACAGTGATTTGCAATGTCTTGCGCTTCGACCGTGGGAAGATTTCGTTTGCTTTCATCAGCGATGTGTTTATGAATGCCGCAAATTCATTGTAATTTATATTTCAATATTTTCGTTGAAATTTTTGTACATCTGCGCATTTTATCAGTAATTTTTTTGTGTTTCGTTGCTACCTTCTTTGGGGTGTTTAATGTTTGGGTTATTGGTATTGTTGCTGTTGTTGTTATGCTTAAAGACTGTGCTTTTCATTGTATTTTTTTGCTGCATATTTTGGTTAAGCAATCTTTGTTGGATTTGTATTTCGAGTGTAGAAACAATATTTCAAGTATATTCAAAGAAAAGTAATTCTAGCCGAAGTAAAACACGAAAAGAACTTTAGCAAGATTAAATCAACGTACCATCAAGGAGTTGAGTCCACGCAATATCAGGATAGCTGTATCACATACTAAATCAATGTTGAGGGCAATAGTTTGCTAAACGTTTCATGGGGATTGTGGAGTTAAAAATAATTTTTACACCTTTAGTACTGGTTGACCATAACATGTTCAGCTGATGGCTTGGTTGATATGCGGTCGCTGACAGTTCCAACGAATCCAGATTTTGCCACAAAGCATGTGATTGATTACTATTTCAGTGGATATGGAGAAGCACGAACTTCTTCTACACTTACTGCTACTCTGGATGCTTTTTCTTGATCTGCCTATCCGTGATCGAATGTTGGCGATCACACAAAATTAACTTTATTGACATGAATTTGGCTTAATGAGAGAAATATTTATGTGAGAAATATTATATATATGATATTTATTTTTTTTTTAGTCTTCAGAGTTCAGTTCGGGGTTCCTTATAAATTCTGTGAACGTGTCTCTATCGCGGACAGTACCAAGCAATTTTCTTTCCTATGCCACGTTGACCTTCGATTTTCCATTATAAGATAAATATTAATAGATGGTATTTGTTGTTTCTCATATATGCCCTTTTCCTGAGTTTGACGATATTTAGCAGCTCTGGCTCACGGTTGATTGTACGAAGTACTTCGGAGTTACTTGGTCGGTCCATTTTAGAAGTCTTCGATAAACCCACATTTCGAATATGTCCAGTCATTTTAGGTCAACAATTTTAATGTCCTTGTCTCCATCGCATATAGTAGTGCAAAATAAACATAACATTTTACGAGTCGGATTTTCAGGTTTACATTAAAGTCTCTATTGGTAAGGACCTTCTTATTTTATTTGAAGAAGACTGATCTACCAATTTCAATACGACATTTGACTTCCACCGATGGATCCTAATCCTCGTTGATCCAACATCCGAGATATTTGAAATATTTACTCTTTCTAGCGGTATATTTTGACACAATATCGATGTGTTCAGATACATGTTTTTTCTGCTCACTATCATAAATTTTGTCTTTTTGACATTTATTCTTAGTTCATAAATATTACTGTAGGCAATGGTGTCGATGATAGTATCTATGTATCTTGTGATGAGGAAGATACTCGGAGCACTATTTTCGACCCAGCTCTGGTATCTACTTCAGATCGAGAACTTTTCGCTTGTTGGGTTCTCATATTTTTGTGAAGACAGACTTCTTAGTTATAATAAGAAGTTTGAGTTAGCATAAGAAATTTTTTTCATTTTCAAATCCATCTCACTCGCTTCCCATAAAAATTTGATCCAGTTTGAGGAAATGAAGTATCCCACCTCTACTCTTATTTAATTTCAAACGACAAGATGGGACGGCAGTATAGATTATATCACCCATTGTGGCTCGTCTATGAACCCAGTTCCAATCTATGTGCAAAAACTTTACAAATCACTACTTGACATTATTTGTATTGTTGATCTAGATAAAGTTAAATAGTTATAATGCTGTCACAACGAAATATTTCAAGTTGGGTAGGTATTTTTGTTTTAAAAGATTGCCTTATAGCTACACCGGCGAAAATAAGGTTCCAACTAGAGACTTTCTTTTATCGCCCTGCTTTACCTCGTCGGGTACTGTTGAGATGGTCGTGCCTTCGCAAAACTTTAAGATGTCATTGTTTTGAAATTATTTGTATCTTCGTAAAGGAATACCTGCAGTTCAGCTCCACTTGCAGTTAGCTCTTTATTTATAGCTAACTTTGCAGTTATGGTCGATGTTCACAAAAGATGTTGACAAAAGGAAGATTGCTAAATCTAATCTATGGTTCACTCAGATGCCTTGCAGTGCGTTTAGGACAATGGTCGGGCCAATATCTTATCAAGAGACCTGTTTATAGACTAAGAGCGTAAACTGGTGGAGTTTCCAGGAAGTTTGGAGTGCAGAAATTATCAGAAGGTTCGTTAGAAGCTGCGCAAGTTCTCTAATCTCACAAGTTGGTAGTGCAGAGGCTCTTGGGTACTTGGGTAAGGTCTTAATTCATTCATCTAATTTAAACTTGCGAAAACTCGATTTGCCAACACAAAATCTAACAAATATTTGAGACGAAATGAAACTCAGCGCTATTTTGAAGGTCTTTACATGAAAATTTTTAATGCATTTTTCACTCGTAGTACAAAAAAATATTGTTGATTGATAAATTTACAAGCAATTTGCATTAAAATAAGTTACCTCAATTAATTCAGTGCTAGCTGGAAATGCAAAAACAGCAACAACAACTTAATCAACAAATCAGAAAACAAAGTGACAAAGACGCCAACGAAAATATGTTTGAGAAATTGAATGCGAATCGGATGCAAAGCAAAACCCACGAACAAAACGAAACAGACAACAGGCGAATGTTTTAATAAATAAATAAATGAAAAAATAAATAAAAATAAATAAATAAATACATATAAGACAGAAATCAACAAACAGACATTCAACAGTTGAAAATGAGTTTAAGTTGTTTGTTGTTATTGTTGTTGCTGTTGTTTTTGTTTTTAGTTTAGCGCTGCTTATTGGTTACCACCTCCACTTCAAAACCCGCATGCCTACACCATTTTTTTTTTCTTTTTTGCTTTTATTTTTTTTATATTTTCTTTGTTGGTGTTTTTTTTTTTTGTTTTCCGTTCATTCAATAACATTTTTATTGCTGTTGAACTGCTCTACTCCACACTAAATATCGCTGTATTTGTAAAATAATACAGATGATCGTGGTTGTTGGTGTTAGTGCCTTTGTAATTGTTGTTGTTTTCGTTTGAAATTTTCTGTACGAATCGCGTAACCGCGTTTTCACGTTTCGTTTATTTTTCCCTGCCCACAATTTACACATACAAATGCACAATACTGTGTGTCCATATTCTTTGTATTTGTGTTTGTGTGTGTGTGTGTTTGTGTGAGCGCATTATCGTGATACACCAACACAGTAACCATATGGAGCATTTGTATGTGTGTGCGTTTGTGTATTGTCATGCGAAGGCGCTAAGTTTCATTCACAAAATATTATTTTGTAAACATTCCGAAAGACTCTTTCGCGTGCATACACACACACACACATATAGAAAATCACTCGCTCACGCGTCCAGTTAGTACGAATAGTAAACACTCACTAACACACATGCGCAATGTTTACATTTGTGTTTGTGTGCATTTCAAGTTCAGCAGCGCTGGAGCAAAAAAAAAAAAATAAATCAAATGCCGGTGTGTTGGTTGTTGTTCAGTTACGATTTCTCTTATTGATTTTGACACGCTCTCATATTTGCTTGCGCTCTAATTCGTGTGATTGTGTGAGTGAGCAATTGTATGGACTACGTTTGTTGTGCTCAATTTTATCCGGACTTATCCGGTATAAGAAATTTAAAAAAAATCAAAATATGCTATCAAAATGGGCAAACGGTGTTATAATATCATCTTGAATGTTACCTAATTGGGTTTAGAAAAATAAAAATAAATTAATTATTATTATTTTAGTTAAGAGTCAATCCTCCTTCGAATTCTTGAAATATAAATATGAGCTGATTGACCCTTAGTTGTGAAATAAGCAGAAAAATATCAAATCAAATTATTACAACAAAAATCGTATATAAAATGAGAGTGCATAGAAACCCAATGCATAGGTCTATGCCCAGTGACACATTTAATGACATAAAACAACAGACGAAAATCTCTGATTCGAATAGCGTTTTCGTTTCCATGATGATTGGTACAAAGACAAAACAAATGTGGGATCGCATCTTCCAGCTATCAGTTACTATAAAAATGGTATAGAATTATTTCCAACGGGATGAGATTATATATACCAGTATTTGAAATACATAGCATTATGAACCTAAGCATTTTTGAATTCTTCAGTTATCTTTTTCGGCAAACGACTTACATTCTGACTAAATACTGACTACACATAGTTACTTTTAATAAAAATTCAGTTAAATTTAGCAAAAATTCAGTAGAAAATTACTTTAATAAAAACCCACTGTCAATATGACCAAATTTTGGTCAAAATAAAAAATGACAATAGTTTAATTCGAACGAAACTTCATTAAAATGCCAAAAAAAAAAAATTCTTTTTATACCGTTCACAGAGGGTGTATTAATGAGTGATCGGATACAATAAGGTATATATAGATAGAAATAGATTAACCCATGTCTGTCAGTCCGTCAAACCGTCCGTCTGACCGTGAGCAAAAACTAGACGGAAGGAGTTGATATAATCGAACCAAATTTGGCACACGGACTTTGTATATCTGCCCATCTGCAAGTTTAAAGCGTTTTTTGATCTAACCATTTTTTTGGGTACCTCCAGTATACTGATGTGTGTTTTTGTGACTTTTTTGACACTTTTATGGCTCTCAATCCAAGAAAATACTGTGCTTTTTATGAAAGTGGGCACATTTAAGACAATCAATGATATAAAGCCATTGTTATTACCATAAGCTGCTCACCGCCCAAAATCAGCGAAATCGGATAAAATTTAGATATAGCTCTTTGTAATGGAAACTTTTTATTTCATTGGATGATTGTTTAAAATTTCAGACATAGACTTTCAACAGACTTATGCTGAATGGTACAGAAGTTTCGGTGCACGCCGAAGATACTATTATTTCTTTACTGGTTTATTATACCATTCACCGTGGGTATACTAAGTTACATTTATGCTAATCAATGATATAAATATTCTGTTCAAAACTGGGCGTTATTCGCACTTTTTCACTTTTCACCATTTTAATCCAATATTTGTAATTTTTAATGAGTTGATAACGAACGGATATAAATCTTTTTCGATGCTGCTGTGTATAAGGTTTATGACAATTTTGAAAAACCCAATTTCGCAAATTATGAAAGTAAGTACGACCAGGTGAAGACCGACCACGGACGTGGAAAATGGAGGATTAGGATGGAGATGGGCGATGGAAAAGGAGAATCAGGGAGGAGAAGTATAAAAAGTGATAGTGGAGGACGAGAATGGAAGTGGAAAATGGAGGAGGAAGTTATTGAGTATATTCATAAAAATGGATCGGAAGAGAAAGATGGTTGCGAAATATGATCGACGTTGGAGGAGCAGGAGAAGAATGATGGACGGGAAAGATCGATGTGAAGGTTGAATCAGTCTTTCCTACTGGAGATGAGACACAACGTACCGACTGCTGTGTTTGCTTCAGTTAATGCCTTTGAAGATTTTGTTAAGAAATAAATGAGGACGATTAGGAAATTACAATAACTGATTATCTTAATTGAAAATTCAAAAAAAAACTATCATTTCTTTATTGCGAATTTTCTATCTAACGAAATAGCCAGCGTGGTCAGACCAAAGTCAGCATGACAATTTGACCTTTATTTTGCAAAACTATCGTTCTGTTCAAATGTAAGATTAAATTTGTTTCTTGGTATATTTAAACTGATTGGACATTGATTCAACATTATCGAATGAGTACTAATTTTTAATGGTCTCAGTTTCGTAGAATTTCTCAGACTATGAACACATCAAATCGATTTAAAAGAAATGGTAAGAAAGGATATTAAGTGATTTGAAGATTTATAAAACAAAAAATTCAAAACAAATAGAATGGTATTTTCAATTTCCAATTTCCAATTTTAATTATTAGCACATTTTTGCCATCGCATACGAACAACGCAGCAAGTAAAGCTTCGAAAAATAAAAGTGGGAGGCGCATATTAAGCGCTAAAATAGCAACGAAGTCTCATTGGCATAACGCTGAGCAATTAGAAAGCCCACGCAGCAATAAACAAAGCAAAAGAAAAAACAACAACAAAATCCCAACTAAAATATAAACAAAACCAAAACAAAATAAAAAAAAAAATACCAAAAGCAAAACGAAATATTGCTGTTGCAGCAAAGACAACCAAACAAACAAACAGACGGACAGACAGACTGACAAGATATAAGATTAAAAAAAAAAACAAATGCAGCAACATTGATATAAAAACAAAAAAAGGAAATCCAACAATACGGCAACAAATTGCAGGCGTCTCAAATGACGTTCGTGTGTGTGTGTGTGGATTACAATTTTGCACGTGGTATTGTTACGAATGCAGCTGAGGCAGCGAAACGCGAAGCGAGAGATCGCAAGAGAGCAACAGTAGCACTCGAGAGCGTACTGGCGTTTATCCGGCAAATGAAGTAACACTAAGAGAATGTCGGTGTGTGTGTGACTTAACACAAATACCAACAAACAAATACGCTCTCTCGCTGCGTTTCATATCTATGCCTATGTGTGTGTGTGTGTGTGTTTTTGAAAATGTATCGGTATGCGGTGTCTGTTTATGTTTTGATGTTGAGTCTGTGTATGTGTGTGTTTGTATATGTGTGCTCAGTGCTGTCGTGTGGGCTTATTCTACTTAGAAAGGCCGCACGAAGCGCCAGTGTCTTACAGGGCAGTGTCGGTTCAACGTCAGAACCGTACGCGGTCGTTTTTTTTCAAAAATTATACAAAAACAAAAATTTTATTCGTTATTCGTTCGTTTATAATTTACTTAAAACACTCATATGTGCAACGGAACGTGTATCTGTGTGTCTATTTGTTTATATATCTATATATATATGTTTCATAAAAAGTCGGCTGCCGTCGCTACTGTTGCTGCTGCTGCGAATACAACGCCAAAACGACAGGATATACGGTGAGCCTACTGCGCGTTGCTGCATTACTGCGTAGGCCAAAGTCAGCGTTAAAAACAGACAAACCGGACAGACACCCCAACAGACGGACAGACAGACAGACAGACAGACAATCAAAAGAAAGATTCTTTAAGTTTGAAAACGAAGTAATGCCAAAGTGAGCGAGCAAGCGTGCGAGTGAATGAATGAGTGAGTGAGTGACTGAGTGTGTTACTGAGTAGTTGGTGTGTGCGCTGGTGGTTGCTGCTGCTGCTGCTGCTACTACTACTTTCGCTGCCGCTAACGACGCTGCTGCTGTTAACGTTGACCGCGACTGAAACGCGGAAAAATCTTTAACGTTGCAGTGAGAAAATTGTTCGTTATGTTATTTGTTATTCGCACGTTGACGGTGTCGTGCGTGCAACGCGGTTAAATTGCAACAACAACAACAACGAACAACAATCAAACAATATAAACTAAGATATAAACAAACAAACAACAACAACAATACACAATCAATAATAATAATAATTATTATTATTATAATTATTCTACTATAATAACATTTATAAGTTTGTGTGTTCAGAACGCGTGTGCAACGAATATAATAACAACAACAACAAAAAATTGTAAAAATAAAATGAAAGGAAAATTATTTTAGTTTCGTTTAAAATAATAATTATGATTAAAATTTAATTTATTAACAATAATAAATTATTCAACGTCACAAATTATTAATTAAAAACAATTGTGTTTCGTGTGTGTTTGTGTGTTTTCTCACCACTGTGCAACCATAAAAAAAAAAAGAATTGATTAAAAGCCAAACTAAGCGCAGTTTTATGAAAGATTTGTTGAAAAAAAATCAGTTTGAATTAAATTTATAACTTTTGCAACGACAACATTTTACAATAAATTTAATTAATTGTATTTGTAAACAGTTTAATAAATAAATTTTCGCATAAATTTTCAAGCTAAATAATGCATAATAAAAACTTCACTTCACGTCAAACGCTTTAAACAAACAAAACAATCAACGCATTTTTTTTAACGCAAAATTTTTGAAACTCTCTCTCTCTCTCTCCCTAGACTAGACTACAAACAGTTATTTAATAAAAATAATAACATTAAAATAATTAAGCAACAAACAAAAGTGTACCTTTTTCTCTGCAACAAAACTAAATAAAACTAAATAAAAAAATAAATATAAAACTAACCTTAAAATTGAAAGCAGCAACATTTAAAAAACAACATTTTTCGCACACAACTCTTGCCAAATTAAAAACAAAATTTGTAACATTTAAAAAAAAAATTACTGCTATTTAAAAATAAATATTTAACAAATAAATTCAAATCAACTCAACTCAACTAAAATTAAAATTAAAAATAAAAAACAAACAATTACAACAACGAAATTGTCTAAAAAAAAAGTGCATAAAGTCGCAATTGAAGTGTCTTACATATAAAATTAAATAAATAATTAAATAAAACAAATATTTTTGAGTTACCAAAAATAACATTTGATTAATTCAAATTTTGAAATCAATGCTTGCCAATTTAATAAATGCAGATTTTTCAAGTATAATAATAAAAATTCAAAGCAAACAAATCAATTAAAGTTGAAAGATTTAAACAAAAAAATAGAAAGAAATTAAACGCGTAAAAAATAAACATAGAAAAAAAATAGAAGAAAATTGTGATATTTTTGATATTAGCAATTAAAAGTTTTTAACAATTTTTTTACATAATAAAGTTTAAAGTTTTATACAAGAAAAAACGTCAAGTTAAAACAAAAAAAAATAAAAACAAAGAGGAAATTATTTAAAAATAAAAAATCCCCCACAACAAATACAACAGTCTACGTCAAAAATCATTGAAAAAAAGTGTTTGAAGCTGCTTGAGTCTAGTGCGTCGTCGCTGTGGAATACTTTGGATTACACGCCGTCAGGCAGTTAATTGATATTATTTGAGTACACAAAAGGTAAGTGTCTGTGAATGACTTCAATGTTATATTTTTTGAGAATCGAATCGTATATCAGTATATGTGCCTGCGAGTTTTTCTTTCAATGTTTTGCCGACGCTAAATTCAACGTCAAGCAATGCTTCCGAGAGTTAGTGGGAGCCGGAGCTTGAGCGTGACTTACTTAAAATGTTTTAAACCCATTGGAAATAATGTTGTAACTAGACTATCTTTTTATGGTTTAAGAATGCTACTCATTATTGGACAAGCTGGCAGTAGAAGCAGCAGGAGTTTCCGCTTGTTTATAAACTAAAATTAATCAAAGTAAAAATTTTAAAACCCAACGCAACTATGATCGAGCAAGCTCAATCCAGATTCACCAATACTTATAGTGATAGTAATATCTTGAGGACAAACTTAAGAAATGTTTTAGTTTTTAGAATCAATGTCCCCGTGAATTTGTTGGAATATAAAATATAAATATGAAATAAAAAATCATTTTACAGACAACAAAAAAAATTATAACAGTCGCATAAGATGACTTAAGACTAGAAAATTGCCGTATACTCAAATAAGAAAAGTAATTAATTAATCAAACTTAAATGAATTAAAAGCAAATCATGGCAGTGAACTCTGGTTGGTTTGAATTCTATATTGTTCTTGAGACAGCGTTCAAGATGAGGGCGTACAGCCAAAATCGAGAGTTACGTATTGGAACATTTATACGAATCGTCAGAAGACTGAGCTTTTTCAGAAATATATTGCCAAAGGTAATCCTTCTGGACAATGTAAATCAAATCGATAGAACTATATTTGAAAGTGTATCGAAACAGCGTCGTAATAAGGCTGTTTGTAGCGTAAGAATCGCGAAACTTACTTGATCATCTTTTTTGGAACTAAGATTATATAATTACTTAGTATTTAATAATTTCAAGACAATAATGAACAAAGCTTTTTTGGCTTCTTTAAGGTTATTGGGTATATTTTTTTATTTGATTAAATTCAATTTGAACATTGAATGGTTTGACTATTCAACGCTTTTAGCCGTGAATACCTCTATCAAGTAACAGCTAAATGATATTAGCGAAAATATTATTATAACTATAAAAAGTCTTCGCACATTAATTTATATTTGATTTAAGTTCTAATGAAACTGGCGAAGATGATTACGATTTAAAAAGAATAGCGTAAGGCTTCCAGAAACCGAAAAATTTTACTGAAAATGTGTATCAAATGTTTTTCTAATTATTTCATACAAAAATGTTCGAAATAAAATATTATAAAACTTCAGTAATAAAAATTCGGGTAGATTTACTTGGATGGTCTTTTCCAAAATTAATTGCTAAAATTTGAAGGAAATCTTCAATTATTGGCAGATATTGACCGTGAAATTCGAGTTATCTTGGCGCGGTGTCTTGTAATTTGTTACTCATAAAGTGTTTTTCAAAAATTAGAAGCATTATTCTTCGCACCAAATTGCGCTGGATCAATAAAATAATAATTAAATGCATATACTTTCATATTTACACGAGCAAAACTTCAAAAATAATTGAAAGAGTTCACACTTATGACAAAACCAAGCCCATTCGAACAACTTCACTTAATTCTGACTACTGATATCAATATTTCATGAAAATGCACAAAGTTTCATGTTTCCCAATTTCATAACACACAAGATATATATGATGTTAGTTATTTACTTTGTATAAAAGTTTTCACGACCTCCTCTATTTCTACAGTTTTTCAAGAGCATTAAAACAAATATATGTAGAAAATTTTGTATAGAACCTCCACATTATCATAATTAAATGGAATCTTTTAAAAAATTATAATTTTTAAACTATTTCACTTCAAACAAAATACTGGTAGCAAGCTATTTTTGAACCTCTGTACGAAAAACGTTGCTTGAAATTTTAAAATTCACGTGCGTCCTGATTAAACTTGTAACCCATTCATTTCAATTCCTATTTAATGTTATCAAATTTATATTAATTGGCTAGGATATAGCTCAGGATCTTATATAATTGATTTTGACAATTTTTCAACATTTGGTATTTGGGACCATATTTCATTTGTAATAATACTACGGAGGTATAATATTTTTTTAATTCACAAATTCTGCATAAATTTTTTTGCTGAGACTTTAATTTGTATTTCCATCTACTACATTTCCAGTCCAGTTGTATTTTAGTTTAAGAAAGAAATTTAATAAATACCTATTGGAGTGACTTCGTGCACAAAATAATATAATCTATTATAATGACTTTAAAACTATGCGCCCATGAAGAAAAATGTTCGTTTGAATAAAAAAACCACAAAAAATACATAGTTTCAAACCACATTTATCATATTTATATTGTATATATAACTGACCGATAGATAATTCCATTCAGTCGCTTTCAAGCTCTGTCAAAACCACAATATTAAAATGGTTTAAAATTTCGCAGCGAAAGCTTATATTGTCAATAAATACATTTGACCGAAAAATTTGCATAAAAAAATATATCAAATAAAATTTAAAAATAATATATACTTAAAAAAAAAATAGCCAGAAATAAAAATATAATACAAAAATTGAATTTCAAAAAAAAATTGCATTTTTTTACACTTTTATATCTAATTTCAAGCGATAAAACGTGTGTCCAGCGAAAATTAGTAGCGCCAACAAACGCAGCGGTATGTTGGCTCGCTGACGGATTGACTGACTGACTGACTGGACTGGACTGGCGTCAACTGTCATATTAATTTATGTGAAAAGAAATTAATAATAAAATTACGACAAAAAAAAAAAAAATAACAATATTAATTGTTATCAGCATATTTTATATTTTATGTTTTAATATCAGCGACAATCGCCAAGCGATCGTTGCGTTTAAAGATCTTTTTTTACTTTCGAATCCGTAGGGTATAGAAAGTAAAGTAATTATGAAAATTTTCGAATTTAAGCTGTAGTTTCAGCTATTGTATATATATAGAGAATGTAGAAAAATCGTTTTACGGGAGGCCTTCCGTTCGTACATACGTTCGTCATTCCGAAGGCCTTGCGTCCACAGCAATAAATACATTTTATAATAAAATTATGGAACTTGAGCATATTGACGAATTATTATACAAAAAATGTGCACGCATTAGTGCAGTCGAGCGGAGCTCTACTAATTTTTTCTACATTAATTTCTATACTGTGGCTTTCGATTCTTAATAAATCTCCAGTACGTATATCACTTGAGGAATTTCGTTGCGAATAATTGGTTTATTATTCACAACGTAAAATTGGGAAATATTACTATATAAATAATATGTTCAAATACTTCAAAATATGTTTTTGTACTGAATCTTCAAATTGCAAGCATTGAAAAATATGCTGTTGCGCCCATCAAATATTCATAAATCATTTTTTAATATAAATAAGAATTATTTAAAGTTGAAAAAATATTTTTTAAGAGTGTAAAAACAATTTTTAAGAGTGTATATTCAGTTCGTCAATTAACGGAAAACAGGCAAGCGAGAATCTTCCTCTTAAAAATTGTATCTGCAATTGAAGCAAGCGACAAGTTGACGCATTATTAATACGAACGAAAGTTATGCTTCGTGTTGATACACGAAGTAGACTCGGCCAAACATATATGAGCTTGAGACATTTTCGTAGTTGTTATCACTATTGTGTCACAGTTGGCGACTCCGTAGGAACCATCAGGAGTAGAACAATACACGCTCCTTCAAATATACGCACAATAATTTCTCTCATTCCCTTATACGCTCTATATTTTCGTGTATACAATTGCAACGATGCTAATGGTGATCAGTAGCCTACACTGAAAAAAAAAAATGATAGTCATTATAAGACGAAAATTGAAAATATATTTTTTTTTTTTGCAAAATTTTGGCTTTGCGTATGAAAGTTTGTTCGGTTTTGCCGTACTTTCTAGTTGTATTTATTTTTAATTATATTTTTCCAAGCATTGCCACAGCGTCGGCTATTAAATTAATGTTCATAATATAACAACAAAAACAGCAGGAAATAATAAAAAAATTTTTTAGAAAAAATCAAAAATGATCAATGATTGTCAATTTATTTCAATTTGCTGCGTAAACGCCATTTATTGCATTTTTGCTATACACAGTTTCCTTTAAAACATTTTTTTGTCTGACAAACGCACACATATACACATACTTATACTCACGCACACATACAATGGAACATATACCTCACACTCCTACAACATTTAAATCTGCGTAAGATTGTCTCGATGGCTTTTCTGTGGCATCCGATTGTTGCGTTCTTTACTTGTCGCCTGTTTTATTGTTGATATGGAAATCAGTAAAAAAAATATATACAAAAAAAATAAAAATTGCTTTTGTTTTTGTGTTTTCAAGTCGTGCGATCAATGGGATGTCGTTCTCGTTAATGTTATTGTTGTTGTTGCCGTTCGATAGTCAATCGTCGCATCGCAAAGTATCGCGTCGTTTAGTTACTTGTTTCGTCGTTTCACTCGTGCTGATTGTCAAGTTTGACGTCAATCACCGCAATGACACCGCGCGCCTTTTTTGTTGTTATTGTATTTTTTTGCATTTTTTTTCCATTTTGTTTTTTTTTTTTCAAATTAAATATATGTCTATTTATTTTTTATTTTATTTCTTTCTGAAAAATTGACGCACAATAAATTTAAAATCATTCTCCAACGCAATTTCAGTAGTCAGTAGTCAGCCAATAGTCGCTAAAGCACAGTAGTCCAGAGTCGAGCAACAAAACGGAGCAATAACATCTGAGATCGCGTTTCAATAATAAATCGACAGATGATGTGTTTATGGGCTTGATTTCGAACAGCAACGGGTTATTGTTTAGAATTTTCTATTGTTCAACTATTGTCACATATCTCCTTAGTCTATCGATTATATATTGCAGTTGAATTCTCATAAGGTGACCATAAGTTGTTTTTCGATTTGGACTGAAGACTTGCAAAATATTGAATCAATATCGCATATTAAAAATATGGATATGTTGGTATCCTAGTAGGTGTATACGCTGTGAAAAAAAAAAATTATCAATTCACTTTAAAAAATGAACAAGGTTTTAAAGAAAAATTCTGCTGGTAAATTTGTTTTAATATTCATGCAATGTTTTTCTTTAACATATTTCAATGAATTTCGTTCTTGTACAAATTTTATTGAATCCGATGACGGAATAATTACCAATCATTCTCCCCAATGAGTCTAAAATTTTTTCGTAAAGAAGTTAATTGTATCAAAATTCGGAAAAAATCGTAAATTCTGACGGTGCAGCACTATATAATTTATAATATCGGAACATAAGAATATTACTGAATGTATAAAAATTGAAAGTAAGAAAGAAAGCATATGTTTGAATAGCATTTAATTGATAATTTCAACCCTGAAGGTGTCCGTGTTGTATTGGTAAGCATGCTCACCTCTTATGAGAGCGATTGAGTCAAAAATTCGCTTCAAGCGTGGTTAGTTTTGTTATAAAATGCTCATGTTCTAGATACAAACCTTAGTCTTCTCTAAATCTTAATAATGTAAATAAAATTAATTCTTCATAGGTAAAAAATATTCCATATATAAATATGAAAGCTTTAAAAAAATATATTTGGTCAACCTATTTTTCCAGTGCACAAAAATATAGTAATACAATAGAGTAAACTATCTGAAGCAGAACTGGGTACACTCAATTAGATTACAATTTCGATTTAATTTCTGATCTAATTGTGCAAAGTAATTGATTATTTTAAAATTATGAAACTAATCAATACTTTCCACAATTACTCAACTAATGGAAAAAAGTAGTTGATAGAATTTCCATAAGATTAGTAATTTAATTGAAAAATTTCCAATTAGTTTCTTTTCATTCGAAAATTTCTAACAATTGGTAATTGAATTCTCAATTGATTTATCGTCAATATTTTATATAATGGGAAGTCATTGAATTCTGAAACCTAAAGGTTCTAATGTATATTCCTTGAGGACACATTAAACAATCTGAAGATCTTAGCTTGCAGTTTTGTGAATTTTTTGTTATAAAATTAGCACTTGACAGTCAAAATAAAAAAATGAAATTTTTAATAGTTTGCAAAACCTATTTAAGAAATACAATTGCAATTTTATATATACAACTGATATCGTCTAATGTGGCTTTCACCAATTCATATCAAATTTTGTAGGAATAGGTATTAAGTTTCATCAGATTTTGTGCTGTCATTGGATCATAAAAATGAAGGATTTTGTTGACAAAGACGGTAAAAGTATCGTTGCTATAAATTATGCCGATCGGAATTATGTAGGAGGTAGTTGCAATACAATGTGGTCAGTTCCTTAAATGATCCCAAATGAGTGTGTTCAACAATGCAACTTACAGTTCATCTGTTGGGCTGGTTGACAAAGAGTTTCGTCGAAAGAAAAAGTAAGCATTTGCTTACACCTAGCAAATTTAAAAATTTAAGCATTTCCGAGAAAAGAGAAGTAGGCAGAAACCTACACCTAGCAAATTTAAAAAATTGTTTTATAAATTTGATCAAATAAAAATTCAGGCTTTTCTGAGCTATTCAATTTAGAAAAAATCATATTCATATAAAAAGTTTTGTAAAGAGTTGATCAATTTCAAATAAATAAATGTTTTTAATTATGTAAAGTATAAATGTATATATATAATGAATTTCGAACGGTTTTTTTCATAAAGTTTTAATGGTTACTGTGCCAAAATACAGTATTTGTTATTTCGTATTCCTATCAATCCATGTTTCAGGCATTCTGTTGTCAAATATCGAACTATTACTATTATGTGGACGTATTCGACGTCGTAACCACATTGTGGATAGAAAAGCGATGCTATTTCGTCCGTAGATGTAAGTACACTTATTATTATTACATGTATGCACATATAATATATATTCCATATGATAAATTATATATTACATATGATATATTATACTATATTATTCAATAGATCATAGAAATGAAAGAATTTTTCCGCAATGACTTTTACAGTCATCGTTGCTATAAATTATGCCGCTCGGAATAGTGTAGGGTTGCAGAACCATGTGGCCTAGCAATTAAATGTTCTCGTAGGGATTTTTTTGTTCCTTCACATAAATGATTAACAATATAAATATAGACATTTATTAGTAAAAGTAATTTCAAAGAAATTATTCAGTTCAGATATACCTGTTAATATGGCGTCTAAATACATAGTTCGATATATATATACTTATAAATATATATAAATCTATTGCTTTTGGGTTGGCCTTGATATCACCAAAATCAAAATCCTCGAGCATAAAATTCTCAAATTAGCTTTAAATCTTTTTTGGGTGACCGTGGTGTAGCCGTTCCCCAAAGATCATAAGCCTTCCCAACTTCGGTATTTTATTTAGAATATTTTTATTTAGAAAAAATGCTGGGGAATTTAATCTTTGGGGATTATCATTTTGGGGTTTGGGTGGTTTCGAGAATTTCTCATTTCTTTTATATGGAATAACCGGAATATAAGATTGTATGCAAATTTTTACACTCAGAAAAATATTCCATTAATAATATACAATGTTATTTTTCTATTATTCAGACAACAGTTCATATTTTATAGTCAATGGTTTTAAGTAGTTTTATATGAATTTTTTTTTGAGTGGAACAATTGAAATTGATAGTTACTTACAACGCTTTTATATAAACCGATCTCAACCGAAGTATCTCTTTTTATTTATTTTTTAGTCTATTTTCTGTTCAATTCTGTTGAAGTATTTTAAAACGTCATACACGTAGCTCCAATAAAAGCTTATGGTCACCTTATTTGACTTCATTTTGGTTTCTCACACATAAAGAGACGAAAAATGCTAGAAACGCGCATTGAAAACTTTTAATTGCAACCAAAAACAATAAAGAAACACCCTTTAATTGCAACTAAATGTATAGCTTAACATAATGCATAACTCGTGTATAACCAAAAACGTTTAGTTGATGGCATGCAACAGAGGACCATCCTCAGACAAAAGACTAACATTGGAGACAGTGATGTTGTTATTTCGCTTGAAAACAATATAAGAGACTAACAATTGCCTACACCTGCAGCATAACAACAAAACATACTTTAACAAATGTTTAAAGTCGACTGACTGTGTCTGTAAGCTCTGAACGCCATAAGTATGACAAATTTGTATGTACGCACTTTGAAAGTGCAATATTAATTAATTCCAGACAACAAACAGCAGTAGCAGCAGCAGCACAACTAGCGAGCTCATCCAACAGACAACAGACAGATTGTTATATTATGACAAAAAAAAATTAACGATATAACAATATTAAAATGTGGCAGTTGCAAAAATCAATAGCTTGGCAATTAAATTGTATGTCATTCATTGGTAATTTATACCTTTTAAAGACACGGCGACAGACTATTAAGAAAATCAGTCAGCAACGTAGTCTGTCTGCAACTAAATACAGACTCAATAGAATCAGACAAGTACTCATTTAAACATTTACGCACATACTAAATATTTCAGTTACTCACTGAGTAATTCTAAGTTTTAATAAATATTTTACATGTGCATCAAGTGCAGACTGCAGCAGCAACATCGACGCCAACTGCAAACTTGCATCAACTCCGGTGTCTAGTTTAGCATAATTATGTGCAGAAATAATACCTAATTAGGCATCAAAATTTGTTGTCATTAATAAATTTGTTTGTGAATTAATTTTGCAAAATAGTCGCGGTACAACGTTGCGTATGCGTGATATTTAATATGTTTTGCTGCTGCTACTTTGAATAAATAGTTGCTGATAGAAACAATTGTAATAAATTATAAGCACGAACAAGGCGTGTGTATTTTGTTTAACTGAATTCGTTTGAAGAATAATATTAGTGTTTGGAAAAAACATTAAAAAAAACAGTCAATTGTTGCTACGATTGTTGCTGCTTAAAAGTTCAGACAACAAAAAGTTCGCAGTCTATGCTGTTTTGTTTCTTTTGGTTTTGTTTATATATATTTTATTGATCGATCGATCGAACGAACGATAGATAGATCGATCGATTGTTTATTTATATGTTTGTATGTAACTTTCAAGCGATCGTTTGTTGCTTTGACTCTAGGATAAATCCAACTTGCCATGAAAATGCACCAAATATGGTCATTAAACTATTGCACATTTCTCAATATGTCGCGCGCGCGAAACAAGTGAGCATTTTTTTTTTTATTTTTTTGATTTTATTTAGTTTGTTGTTGCTGTTTGTTATTATTCCTTTTAGCCTTTTATACGCACATTGCCATATATGTTGGACGCGCCGCAAGCTGTCGCTCTGTCTGTGTCTTCGTCGCTGTGCTGACTGTTTAAACAGCTCAAAACAAAAATAAAAACAAAAACAAAAAAAAAATTGTTTATTCGAATGCAGAAGGTGGAGTGTACAACAACAGCAACAACAACTGAAAAAACATAAACAACATACAACAAAACATTGAACAAAAAAAAAAAAAAATCAAATTCATAGTAGAGAACATGATCGATGTTGCCAACTTAACATTTTCTACACTAAAAATACAACCAAAAAAAAAAACAAAAAACTAAAAAAAAAACCGCTGATCTATTTTGCCGCGTGTTGCACGCGTTTTCTAGACATTTCACAGATACCTACCAACATACAAACGAACGTACGTATGAACAAACAAACAAACTGACACAAGCACATATTGTACGTGAGACAAACTTCATTTCGCACTCGGTACAAGTTCACTGTGAGTCAGTCTACGTCTACGTTGCCGTAGTCATAGTCATAGTCATAGTCGTCTTTGTCGTCGCCACCGTTTGCCTTAACGTTCAACCGTCTATCTGTTTAAAGCTTATGTTGACGTACGATGCTGTTGTTGCTGTTGTTGTTGCTTATTGCTTGGTGCATTCAATGTTTGTGCGTTTGTGCGTGCATTCAATGAACCTGATGCGCATTTCGAGTGAGACAGACAGCAACATCAGCAACAACAACAACAAGGAGCATTGGTACAAGAAAAAA
>JAWNPW010000003.1:0-13922 GCA_035078745.1 Diastata ussurica
TTGAGCAACGAACTTTTTACAAAACTTTTCAGCCAAAGAAGTTGACTAAAGATTATCGTCCAAATGAAAATATAGAAAGTGAAGGGTATCCCACTGTCGGCCTAAGTCGACTGATGCTACTTTACTGGTTTTTTTTTTTGAGTTTTATGACTTCATATTAATTGTACGTGGGGAGAGAGTGTAGGTATATTGCGGCGTTTTGTTTCATGGAGACGAATACATTTTACTTTGCCGTGTCCGCCTAAAACCTGCGAGTTTGTGGCAGCAGATTTGATAATTACTTATTCGTCATACGCATCAAGAGCTTTGCTATACTCTGTGCAAGTTCTACATTATTCTCCTTAACCAGTTTATAGCTTTCCTCAACAGATTTCAACGTCAGTGGCTGGAAATTGTGCGAAAATCATATAATATACGAACGATTTATAAATAAAAAATTATACGTACAATTAGTTTAGGATCTAAATGACTTTCAGATTTGAACGCCAACAGCCATAGGTTCAAAGCTAATTGGAATGTTTTTTCCTTACTTAGATCCGCATATCTTACAACGCGTAAAAACAAATCAAGCGCAAGCGTTGCTTGTGCGCGCAACTGTTGAGCCAACCCCAACGCTTTCAAATGTGTTAGAATGGCATCGATTACTTGGCAGCATAAATTATTCACTTCAGCAAGAAATTTATGATCGTGTCCGTAGAGTTCATCATTCGAAACAACATCGGGTATATGGTAGGGAAACACCTCCATGCTTTGTACATAAAGCATATCCAATGCATGGAGATAAACTGTAATTGGACCGACGCTAGTACTACTAAATGGATATTTTCCAAGCACATCAAGCAGTAGTCGTAGAAAGTATAGTACGCCTTGTTCTGGGCTATCCTGTTGAATTGAAATGTTATGTTCTTCACTATAAATCAATTATTATGATAATCGTAAACACACCGGAACCACAACTAAAGTAGCCAACATATTGCATAGATAAGACACCAAATATACTTCAAGACTTTTTGGTTTTCCATCGATCTCAACTGTTGTCGGCAACTCTTGAACCAAAAGAAGTGCTGCTTCCAAACATGCGTCCGCTACAAAATATCGAATATTTGATATGGCATTCAATAGATGACGTACCTATATGTGACCGCGTCTGAGAAAAAGGTGTTTACGACCAAAAAATGAAATTTTTTTTTTTTATGGTTTCTTTTACTTTAATGTTTTAAAAATGTGATGCAATCAGTCCGGGTCAAAAAAAATTTTTTTTCCTTTTTTTAGCCAATTAAAAAAAAACACTTTTTACTCCGACAAAATTTTTTCATGAAAATATGTTGTTTTAAGACGGTTTATGACGTTTTCTTAAAATTGAAGGTCCTAAAAGTTTCATGGGATCACTTTCCGGTAAAAAAAATTATTTTTTTTTTTGCAATTGTTTAAACAAATTAAAAATAAATTTCCATCTTACTCTGACAAAATTTTTATGAAAATATAGGTCTTTTTAAGAGCAATGTCATTCGGCGATCTGGTTGAGTAGATCAATAATAGACAGTGGGTTATGATATTGTTGTCAGTCCTTAATCTGCATCCAAAAATTTAGATCTTTAGCTCAATTAGAAATTGTTTAAATTCGATTTGAAATTTCACACATTTGACTATTGCAACTTAATTTGTTGATAACAAATGCAGCGATGCTTGGACACTTGTTTTATCATCAAAATCGTGTTCAGCAGAAAAAATTACATAAGAAACACCTATCTGGGTAATTATTAATATGCAAGGTTACCAGAAATCGACGAAACTTTAATGAAAAACTTTAAACGCATTTTACTCGAAAAGTTGATTTTGGTCGTAAACACCTTTTTAACTCACCTTGTCCCAAACAGAGATTCAAAAGTGATACTTGAGCGCTCAACAAATACAAATCCATTTGCACCTGAACAGAAGCAATGCTCGGTATTGTTATAAAACAATATGCAATGCAAGCTTTCACGAATGCCGCAGTTTTCCGTGTATGTTGACCAGCGATTAGACGATGAGTTTCCATCGCCAATTTATTGACGGAATGCACTAAATTAATATAAACGGCATCTAAATTCGAAAAGGTACCTCTTGCTTCGACATAGAAACTTAGCTGCTGTTCCAGATCGCGTCCAAAATTCACTTTTTGTACGAAAGCGTTAATAAGTTGGGAAATCTGACGTCGTTCATCGTCGACAGTCAGTGCGCTATTTACAAATCAGACCAGCGTATAACTTTTGTAAATAAATATGCATTTAATAATCTGCTTCATTTACTTACGTTACCGAATCGTTCAACATCTTTCCGATATACATTAACGCGTTTGTTACTACAGCATCCCCCGTAAATTCTTCGCTATTTTGCTTATAAACTCTCAATATATTTTTACAGACATCAATTTTCACCGACTCCTTGTGAAATAAGTCCAGATATGGCAAAAAGTTTTCCTGTTATAAAATATATTCAATTGACATGTAAGCGAATCGTATTTGAATTGAATAAACATGTTTTGTTCAACCTGTATGAGCAGCAATTCAATTTTTTTATAATGTTGCATGATTTTGTCCAATATGCTTTGCAATTGTACATAATGTTTTTCGAATGCTTTTCCCTGAGACATGCGTGTATTGATGACACCAAGAAAACGGTTTACTTCATGTATCTACAATCAGTGAGAAGAAATATATAAATACTTGTACAAAGTGTCGCCTTATAAAATTGTTAACTTCAAAGTTTTCTGCAACAAATTGCGCCCAAGTCTCAACACAATTGATATATTCAATGGGATCAGTAAATGCGTTGATAGCTTTGAAGGCTGCACTTAAAAAATTGCTGCGTTCTTCCAGCAAAGGTGGACATTGGCTGACGCTAGTACCCAAAGCGCGAAATAGCTCACCCTCCGAAACGCCAATCGTATTAGAGTTGACAATCAATTGCATGAAATCCAATGCGTTGGCAGCTATAAATTCAGCTTTAAAGGAATTCAATATCGACACCAACAGTGGTCCACTATGCGGAGCAAAAATATACAAATTAAAATGATTGAATTTGGTAATTGTGTTACGTTTACAAACTTATTTGTAAGTTCCTTGCATTCCTTTAAAATATCATTTGTGTAGAGATCACAGTTATGTACCAAAGCCTGTAGCATGAAATCCAAAGCAGGTGTATAGAGTATCAGATAAGCACTAGGCGGTCGATGCAAATTGGAACGTTTAGCGAATCGAAAAATCTGAAAATTGTGCACAATTTTACGGTTACGTCTAAAAAGTTTTCTGTAGTCATTACCATTGGATAAATTATGAAAAAATCAGCGAAACAAGCACGTATATATTCCTTGGATTGTGTAACGGTAATTCCAACACGCACTAAATAGCAGCGAGCATATGTTGATACCAAAGGATCAGCAATGCCGCGTTGCATTTTCGTTAGTCTCATAAGTGCAGCCTCAAAAGCGCTGGAAAAATTCAAATACATATAGTAAATATAAAATTAAATGCAAAATTATTCAAACCTTTCTGATAAGAATTCATAGCATTTGATAATCGCCATTTCCAAATATAAACGCGGAAGAAGCTCCCTTATTGAAGCAACTTTGAAAAACCAATTTTGACATGTTTCACGTGCACTTTCTTTTTCTCGATTGGCTATTGTTGCGCCTATAGAACTACCATTACCACTAGCTTTAGCGCGCAAACGTTCATACACCAATTTACCAAAAGTGTCTAAAATATCTGTAATTAGTACAAACTGACTTGGATAAAATTGCAATTGCATTGTGTCTGAAAGCATTTTTGCGCATTGTATGGCGATTTTTAATGCCTTAACACGTTGATCACCGTGCCAGGATTGAATCAGTTCTTGTTTTAGTTGCTCAAAGCGCTGAATATACTCTTGTTGTGTCAAATCCATCATATGACGAATGCTTCCGTCATCGAAATTGTCTAACTGTTCGAGACGATATTTCACTTTATCAGCAACGACAGTTTGCGCTTTTACTATTGAATGAATTTGAGATTATTCAGTGATAGAAGAAACAATTGTAATTCATCGAACAAATAACTTACTGTTGTCATTACCGCCATCGCTAGCACCAGTGCATAAGAAACTGGTCGATATGGACAATTTCGATGATGTAGTATAACGATTCAGTATACCTATACGTCGGGAAGCCCAATTTAGCGTATTATCATCCTTAGGTGTCAATTTATCACGACGTTTGGATTTTGCTTCCTAGCGAAAAGAACAAAAATTACAAGAATTCATTGATTTATATTCATTGCTAGATACTCACAAATTCATTCGCAATTTGTGTTAATGGATCTCTGAATTCTTCGTCTTGTCGTGCAAACTGCGAAAGTGGATCAGTGCCATCGAGTGCCATGGCCAATGGATCTGCAAGCAACGACATACTTGATGAGCGGCTACTGGCGTTGCTACCCAAGCTTGGAGCTCGAGTACCTTTGCTGTCCACCACTGTCACAGTTTGCAATTTGAGTGGATGTTCATATGTTCGATAAGCCTGAATGTAATTCTTTGTAACATCATAGCAGCGCGGTATGCAAACCCTACAAGTAAGTGAAAGGACACACGTTAAATAATCAAGATCATATTTTTAAATTTCTAAAATTTATTTTACCAATCTAAATTTGCCATGGCGATAACTTTGCTATTGCAAATTATTCTATGCACTGAACTGATTGGTGTGTTTATAAAATTGCGATGACCAAAAAAGTATGTAAATAGAGTTTGAATTGATTGTTATAGTTCAAAAAAATCAAACAGACATTCTGTTTACTTTTTCAGAACATCTCTCCGAATATCATATTGAATTCGCAATGCTACCATACATTTCTTTGGAAAATCACAGGGTTGTTTTATGCAGTGAAATTTGATTGAAAGATGACATGCAGCGCTGCGGTGCATGCATAATTCACATGTATTTGAAGAAGAGATAGGCGCTCAGCGAATCAAGCACTTTGGAAAGAGCCCGGGTCCGCACGAATATTTATATTTTAAAGCTCGGCTCGAAACTAACATATAGGATAGTTCTGTTTGTCATTAGACAATGGCATATTTTGTTATTTTTCAAGAATTAAAGTAATAGAAAATCGAACTATTCCGAATTCGACGAAATAGAATAAAAAATCGTAGCATTAATCAAACTTCATCGCAAGAGCTCTGCAGGCATACTTACGAACAAAAATATAGTACATATATAGACCATAGGAAAGGCCTAAATTTCTTCCCAAAACTACCACGCAATTGAAAGTTTTGAGAATTTAGCCTATAACGGTCGTTAACGCGATAAGGTAGCTTAAAACGGTTTTTTAACCATAAGTCAAGCATTTGGAGGTGTCCGCCGAATTCCAAGTATGCAATTTTGTTTTACTCGACCATACCCACAACCTCCACTATAACACTTCCCAGCTATTTCAACTTTGTTCCATTTTGTATCACTGTGTAATAATTTTATAAATAATTACCAAACATCAACCTCCAAAAATAATGAAATTGAATGCAATAAATATTTGTTGTAATGAGAAACCCAGTAAATTTTTCCAATCTATCAATAAACTTCAACGTTAAAAAATCAAATACCGTATTTTTCTTAAAATTTGAGTATTCCTAATAGTGCAGTGTTAATATATTGGATAGTGGTTCACATATATGTATACCGGTCTGAAATTGCACAACTTTTGATCAAAAGTGTATCCTTCGTTGGCTCATCTCTTCTGTTACCATATTGACACTAAGTTTTTATTCGGGTTGTTTCAAGTTTTTTTAAAGTTTTAATTTGATACTTACGGACGCTTTAATACTTTTCTTATTTTTAATGTAAATGCTGAAAAATTTATGAGAATTTAAATGTTATCATTAAAAATCGATTAAATATTTTTGGAAAATTGTTTTTATTCGAACTTAACATAAATTTTTTCAAAATAAAATTATTTCAGTTGAAAAAATTTTTAAAAATAATTTCTTTGTTTTACAAACTGAACTAAAACCAAACAATAAAATTAAATCATAATCATTTTCACAAAAAAAAATAATAAATAAATCAATTCACATTTTGGTAGGTAAAAAAATGGTGGTTTAGCTGATTTTATTTGATTTTCTGTGGCTTCAACGGAATTGAGCGGAACTTGAAATGCTATAACATTTATTTTTTTGTTTTAATTTTTTTTTTCAAGGTTTCTACTATTATGCATATTATAAGTTAAATAATTTATGAGATAACTTAAATTGTTCAAAAGCAGTTTAGGGGCCATACTTGCTATTACGGCCAACTCTGTTGTGCTTAAAATAGCAGCGGGTATGGCTGCCCGGCTCTATTGTTTAAGATCTCAATATATTTTTTCAAATCAGTTTAGTTACTGCTGTTTTTTTGTGTTTTGTTTTTGTTTTTTTTTTTTTTGTGGCTACTGTTCCTGTTTGCTAAAAATTAAATTAAAAATATGTTTCATCTGTTTTTCACTTATACCGAAAGACAGAGACTTGGCTAAACAGACTTGACTACATAGAATTGCCCGCTCACGATATAATGCAGCTACTTTTCTCTTGCGGATTGCCATTTTCATTTTCGATCAACATGAGTAATTGATGAAATATGTCAGCAACAGACTGTTATAATGCAAAAAAAAAACAAACTCAATTAATAATTGGAATAAGAATAAAAAAAAAAAACAACAATCATACCTCATTTTGCTTTGCGGATGTTTCAAGAAATGCAGCACGCCATGATTCCGCCAATTTTTTACCTTCCTCCGTTGATACAGCGCGCTCTTGATGTAAATCAGTTTTATTGCCAACTAACACTACAGGTACACTGAGAAATAAAACGAAATATTTAAAAAAAAAAAAAAAAACAAAATATGATGATGTTGAAGACAAAAATAGTACACTCACTATTTCTTGCCCATCACATCCAGCAATTTTTCGTAGATAATTTTTACAACCTCGAATGATTTCTGACTGGTAATTGAATAGACCAGTACATAGCCATGGAAGTCCATGCTATATTGTACTGGAAATATGCTGTACTCATCCTGACCAGCAGTATCGACGAGTTTAACACCATAGTCTTGTGAGTTTACGCGTGTCAATTTTGTGAATGCTGTATTAAAGAAAATTTTAAATATTGATTAAAAAAACTTAAGGAGGTTTCAGAGTATACTTTTAATTTTTATAGTTTTCCTTTTTTTTCACAGACACTTTCACGAACTAATCGATAATTTTCAACTAGTACTGTCTTTTTAACCTAAATGGTCGACAATTCATTTTTATTACGCTTTTCCAATAGAAATGTACGCATTACAGAGATGGGTGCGTGACATGATTGAAAAAAAAAAAAAAAAATATTACGATGTGCTACATCGGTATAAATTGACATGATTTTACAGCTTTTTTGTGTGCTTTCCAATATAACATATGAAAAGCCTTTTACGTAAAAATTTGCATCATTTATTGATTTTCAACTTTGATTGAATTTCCAAAGGTATACATATATATATGTATGTGCATAATTTGATTTAAATATCAAATATAGCAAATAAGTTTTTGATAGAATAGAAAAATTTAAAATAAAAATGGATTTCAACCCATTCTGCTGATTTTAACATAGGAGTCAGTTCCTTAATCATAAAATTCAATGATATTGCTCGAATGAATTAAGTCGCAATGATGAGAAGTCGGCTACGTATTCTTTTTTCATTCTACAGTACTACACAAAACATTCCCAATAAACTTTCACTTTCGGTGTACGTAAACATTAAAAACACAAGTCGACAAGGTCTTGTTGTTGGGAAATTGGAAGTCATTTCTGAAGCTATTTGCTGCGTAGAATCCGAAACCAAAGTCATAATTGGCCCATCACATCAAGGTTTTATACATTTAACGACCATTTAAAGTATTGATGAAAAACATCATATTTCTACTACATAAATTCTTTTCATATATCAAGAATATTTTGTTGTTGAGCAACTGATAGTGATTTCCGACGCTGGCATTGCGCATTTTGTCCGCATCCTAACGCCTTGCGACTCTACGTCGGAAATACTTTCTCATGTCCCTAAAAAAACCTTGTTGTTGTTGTTAAGCGTGCAGTGAGAATGTGAAAGCCCATTATTTGCTATGGTCGTAACTTCGTAATTAAAAATTGTAAGCAGCCATTCAGATGCTTATTTTTAAGTGTGATGAGAGCAGTATTTGAAGATGTAATAAGTAAAAAATATCAAAAAATTTCCGCTCATTTTTCGCGTACAAACCATAAAATATTTCAAAACGCGATATGGTCATAAATACAATAAAATACAATATAAAATAAAATATTCTGTCTAAAACTTTTCTCCATTTGAATACAATATTTGTAATTTTAAAAGAGTTGAGCAACGAACTTTTTACAAAACTTTTCAGCCAACAGACTATTGTCCAAATACAAATACAGAGGGTGAAGAGTATTTAAGTAGTCAGTTCTAACCGACTATAACGTTCTTTTTGGTTTTAAGTAAGGTTTCTCCAAAATATAAAAATCTAATTTTTTAACTATTTATTTATAACTACTTTGTATCGACACATCATAATAAAAAACAAAAGTGAATTTATGTGATTCACTCACGCGCTCATCTCCAATTGTATATATATATGTATGAACGTATATACTTTGTTTGGGAATGTATGAAGAAATGATGCGATGGTTTGTTTTGTGAGTCAAAAGATGCTATCTCTTTGTAACAGTGAAAAAAATACAATAAAAAAATAAATTCAAAACGCAATTTGTAAATAATGGTTGTAAAATCAAAACAAGATAATGAAATAAAGGAAATTTCGCATTGGTCACAAATGAACTCGAAAAAGTTTTGACGTCTTTCAACTACGAACTTGAAAATAGAATATATTTTAGGTGTGTGTCAGTTAAAATAATAGTCATTAAACGTAATCATCACTGTATGAACATGTGGCACAGATGACTAAGGACGCAGTATAATCAAAACGAATAAAAAAAAAAAAAAAAAAAAAAAAATGGGAAACTCCCACTCCTACACTACATATAAACAATATCGTTTTCTTATTATTTTTTTTTTTAATTTTAGTTGTAATCATACTCACTATTCTCAATTGTTGGATCATACGAATCAACGAATTGTCCCTCTACGAATTGTATACTCAACGATGATTTACCTGTAAATAAAACAACAAAAATGACGTACAACGCAATTCGCAAATAAGTATTCTAGCAGAATCCATGTTTGAACTTACCAACTGAACGATAACCCATCATTGCAATGTTCCGCTCTTTTGGTGGCATTATGATTGATTCTTATGATGAATTTTTGGAAAAATATGTATTTTTTTCTGATATAAAATTTTGTTTAAAAATATCTTTTCCTTCCCCTTATAACTTTTTTTTTTAATTCAATGAAAATATGTATGGTAATTGCTGCTTACGCTGTAAGTCGTTTATATCACAGTTGTATATACTTTCAACTTCTTGTATTTGTTGTGCCTGCCTGCCCTAGTTAGTTATGGAATATATATGTATTATTCGACTGAAGTTTTGTTTATAAAATCTCTATTATTTAAATAATTGTAATGCAAGTTCAGTGTCTACGCAATTTTTTTCTATTTTCTCTTTTTTTCCTATTTTGCGTTTGTTCACATCTTCTTGTGTTCTAACAATTAACTAAAACGTCAGTATCTACTGATACAGCGTTGCCGTTTTTATAAATTTCTACGAATACTGGAAATTTTTCTTTTTTCAAAAATTTTTAGTAATGTAGTTCGTAATATAAATTTTGGTAGTTTTTTGTTGCCTGTGAGAAGGAACAACCGTGTAACCATGTGTTCTCATTGAAATTTAAAAGCTTTCTCGCATATTAAATAAATTGGTTTATAGTGATTATTATCTACTTCCGCGATTTGTTCTTGATCCGTTATATTATTTTATACTTTTGATATTGCATTTTTATCGTTTGTAAATGGATAAGTAAGTAGTTCATTGTTCTATATAGAAAATGCAAACGGCAACATGTAATTTGTTTCCTGTGGAAACATTCATTCTGCATAGTCAGAAGAAACCCTATTAGCCGATAAAAGCTTGCTAAGCTAAAAGCACATAAACCAAACTGGTAGAAAAAATATTTCAGTATGGCAGCACTGCGCATAATCATCTCGAGCTGTTCGATTTCTTAAAAATTGACACTGGTTAAATTGCGACTACTGGTTTATGAATATATATAACAATTGTTTTATTTATAAGATATAGAGATATTATTTCAATAATATAAATATAAAGTTTGTTTTGTATTTTATACAGTTATCTCTGTCACACGCATATGTTCAAACAGCTGTCAGCTGTCTCTATTCCGGTTACGAATATGTTTGAAAAGGAAATCAATAAAGTGGGTGGGTGGAGAAGATGTAAAGTGTCCTTATTGTAGAATTAAGCTAATGGAAAAGTGGGTGGGGTGGTGTTTTTGATTTGCAAAAGTTTAAGTAAACGAAAGAAAAAATAAGCAGAGCAGGAAGTGGCACGATTGAAGTGAGTAATGTGAAGATTATGAAGTTTATAAATAAATTTAATTCCGAATATGATTTTTTTTTTTTTTTGGCAGTGCAAACTTAATGAACCTATTGCGTTATTGTTGGACTTTTTTAAAAATGCTTTATCAAATTTTATGTTGCTCAGTGAGTTTACTCTCATTGCTTTTCAATATATTTTGGTTTTTCTGCAATTTAGCATCATACACCATACCTTGGTGTACGTTAGCATTGCTTTTTATTTGTGTTGCATCCAAATTTGTAAAACTACGTAGCCCCGATGAGAAGCGGCTACTTAGCTTGCTTGGTAGTGCCACTGGAACGACAGACGATTTAACATATTGGCCAATTGCTAACCGGGGCGCTGGCTACGATGCTCCAGAAAATTCACAAGCGGCTCTCAAAAAGGTGCGTTGTGTGAGCGTTAAAGGCGAGCAGATGTTTTTAATGAATAATCAATAATATCCCTATTTTATTTATACATAGTGTGCTGCACGTGGCTATCGCAATGTATTGCTTGATGCCGGCATCACTATCTGCGGGGAAATAGTCGTTGTAAATCGTAAAACATTAGAACGCGCCGGTTTGAATAGCAACATCGCCAATTATACGTTGAAGGAGTTACGTAAAGTGAATATAACGGCACAACATCCCATGGGGTGAGTCATTAATATTTTTTTCAATTGAATATTTGAAAATTAAATATAAATCGAAATGTTTTTCAGCTCTCAATTCGAAACGGAATACATTTACACTTTATCTGAACTGATGCATTTTTTGAAGCAACAACAACAACTAACGATTTTTCTTCACATAAACGACAATAGCAAGCATATGCTCGAACACCTGATGAGATTTATTCAAATGAACGATGAATTTTCACAACGTACAATACTTATAAGCCGTTCACCAATGACCATTTATCAGGTAAATATAAAATTTTTTCAAATGGAAGATTTAATATGATAAATCGATGATTGTTGTTCTTGTTTCCAGCTACGCAAATTACAACCGCAATTAATTTGTGGCCTTTGGACTGAAAAATCATTCTCACTATTACTGCTTAAAGCGTCTACACTGTTAACATCCATTTATGGTGCAATATTTCGTAATATTATCGCACCAGTAATTGGCATAAGCGTCGTATTTGTTAGCAAGGAGGAATTCAATTTACACATTGCTCACCTTTGGCGTAATGTGGGCGTTCGTCCCGTTGTCTACAATGTTAACTCCCCAAATGAAAAGCGATATTTTCAAAAGACTATCAAAACGCAATATTTAACCGACTCGCTACGATCCGAACCGCATCTATTGATGAAAGCATAAATCGAAATTCAAATAAACGAATAGAAAAACTAAGAAAACGGCGCGATTTTGAAAATTTTTTACAACAATTTTTCTTATAGAGATTCACAAACAACGCAAACAAATCACATACTCAACTGAGATGCATTTAGTATTTACAAATTAAAATTATGCATAGGTTTATAGTTGCTTTCGCATAAATGTGCACAATTTTTTATAAGCTTATTTCGTACGTCCAAGAAACTTTTTCATTTTCATTTTTTATTTATTTATTTTAAGCGCAAAGTTGGTGGTTTTTAAAGTATTATCCAAGTGAGAATTTGTCAACGAATCAAAGAATATTTTATTTATTTATTATTGATGTGGTATTATTATTTAATTTTAGTTTATTAAATTTTTTTTGTATTTGTTTATTTTTTTATGTATACTTTACATAAGTATAAACGAACAAATTCGTTTTAAAATTTTTGATTTATTTTTATTTGATTTTATTTTTATTGATGAGCGCAATTTTAAAGGTGCAGAAATTTATGTTTATGTATTTTGTGCTGCTTTCTATACTGTCTATATATTTATACCAAAAAATAAAACATTAAAAGAAACAAAGTCGTCTTAATTTACCGAGTATAGAAAGAAAACTTAAACGTCCTAAGCGAAAAAACCAATTACAATTACAATTACAAAAAAAAAAAAAAATGAAAAATAACATTACCGTGTTCAATACTATGTGATACATTTTACCAAATAATATGTAACGTGTCCAGAGAATCCGATCCTTGAAAACATTGAAAAATCATATTTCATTTCATTCATTTTTAAAACTATACACAACAGGTTGAATACTATATTTAACTTTGCTCATAGTGACAAATTATCAAAGAAACTGGCATTAATTTCTCCATCTTTTCATACTAGTCCCACAGGTTTAGAACTAGCTCCATGCGAGTCTCAGCTCACGTCCCAAATGTATTATCTAGGATTCTATTGTCTGGCCTTCGTTTACGTAGTCGGCAGATTGGTTCTACGGTTGTTCTCTCTGTATTGTACAAACATACGAACAACTCAATAGATCTTCGTTAATTGGTAAAAAAAAATTGGAATTATGATTTTTTTTTTTTTTAATTTTTATTGATTTTTTTTTACTATATGTATTTATATGTTTATTATTTTATTACAATGATTACTTACGATGGATGCTTACTCATCATAATTACACTCACATGCATTAAAATAAAGAATATGTTTCCAAATTATGCAAAATTGCTTAACAAAAATAATAATATATACGTTTAGAAGATAGATGAAATAAAATAAAGATATTTATAATATAGAGAAACAGTGAAAAAATATTAAAATTTCAATTAGTGTGGAATCAACACTTAAATATAAAATAGTTAGAACGCTAAAAAAAAGATTCAGTGCCGGTTAACATCACATCAATTCATATAATTTTATATCGCAGAATAAGAAAACCGGAATCCGAAGTACATGAGAGTGACTGAAATAGAATGTCATTTTGATGTAATTATCAAATCTGTTCATTCGCTTTCAATATATTTTGTAAGATGTTTTTTCTTCTATGAAGTAATTTAAAATTTTATGGCTTGATGTTATGTAAATCGTCACCATAAGCCATAAACGTTTGCCACTTATTTGCGTCGCGTTCGCGTTGCACGTTTTGGCGGCGCTTCCGTCGTTTCAGAGATGTTTTCAGTAGTGGTAGTTGCCGTTGATGAAGTTGTGTTGTCATCTGCCGGTTCGAAATGCACTTTACGTGTGCGAACAACCCGTGTTGTTGCTTTAGTCGTAGTAGTAGGCTCCGATTCCATATCAGTTGTTGTAGGTTCAGCAGCTGGCTCATTAATGATCTTGCGTCGACCACGTTTACCTGTTGCTGGTGTTGGCTTGACTGGGGATTGCTTTGCAGCAACTTGCGCCAATGGCGCATCATCTTCGGTGTCATCATCAATTGTAGGAACAGCTGCTGTTGAGGATATAGTTGGTGGTTCGGTTTCTAGTGTTTCAATGTTCGCCTTACGACCACGTTTTCTTGTCGCTTTTGTTTG
>JAWNPW010000003.1:18032-29524 GCA_035078745.1 Diastata ussurica
AACGCATTAATTTCAACCTCTGATTCAGTTGAGTCAGTTTCGGTGTCATCATCATCAATTATGATTGTGTCAATTGGCGCCGGGCTACTGAAAGCAGGCATATTTTTTTCATTATTAATCTCATCTCCACTTCCCGCTACGTTTACATTTTCATTAACTGATGCTTTGCTCAGACTAATTTCACTATCAACATTGGTTGAATTCGACTCCGATTCATCAATAATGATAGATTCTATTGCACGCTCTTTTGTGGATTCCATGGAAGTACCAACATTATCGTTGTCATTTGCTGTTGTTTCTACAAAGTTTACGCCATCACTTGAATTGCTATCTTCAATCACAGCGACTTCAGCTGTTTTCTCATCTATAATATCAATAGATGGAGCAGAAGTAGAGCAAATTGACATTTGTCTCGTTTCGATTATTGGATTATTTGTTTCTGCAGACAAATTATCATCATGTTTCTTGATTTCATCGCTAATTTTATTATTTTCATGGGATACGGTTTCAACGAATTCTTTGTTGTTCGCATCCTCATTGTTAGATTTATCATTCGACAAAGAATCTTCGGTAAAAAGATCAATACTAGTATTCAATTCTATTGATGTCCCCAAATTCTCAACATTCACTGAAGGTTTCATTGGAGTTTCTTCTATTACAACAGGAGTTACTTTAACTTCTATTGGAGTTTCTTCATCTTTAATTGGGGTATCTTCAACTTCTATTTCAGCTTTTTCCACTTCTTTTGTTTGTTCAGCGGATTTCTTTTGATCGTCTGATGTAAACGAATCAACATCACTCACAATCACAACATCGCATAAGTTATCGCTCAATTCATTAAAATTAGCAGTCTTTGAAACCATATCTTCGCCTCTTTCGCGTTCATTTTCAAGCGTATCGATTGATTCGGAGCAACTTACCATTAATGGTTCAATTAATTCGCAGCTTTCACCGAGTATGGACTCCGCGGTGTTATCAAGTAATTGAATGCCACTCATCTCAGTTACAGTTGGTGACGCTGGTCTCGAACCAAAATTTGAAACTGGCTTCCGCTCGCTAGTCTCCACAGTTTTTAATGCACTTGAAGCAAGCGGATCATATGTCGTTGAAACTGTGCTCTGATCATTGTCCGTTGTTGTATTGGTCGAATTTACGTTGAGAAATATTTTCGCCATAGATTTTGGTTCTTCACTTGGTGATTTAGTTTTTAAAGTGCTTTCGAGCGGATCACGCATACTCGATTCACTGATATCTTTTTCAGTGTCATCTAAAACTTCAACAGATTCGACAATTTCAGCAAATGACAAAACATCATTTTCAGGCTCAATATCTTCAAGACTATCAACCCACTCCTGAACATCAGTTTTTGGTAAATCGGATATAACATCACTTGCAGAAAATGGCGATGGATGCACAAGTTTTTGAGACTTACGTTCATAAATATTGCGTGCCGGTGTTTGATTATGAGATGGCAAGCCAACGAGCTCATCGAACGCTTCTTCAGCTGAAAGGTTTTGCTTTTCGGATGACTTTTTAGCAGGTGCTTCTTTGGCTGTCTCGCTTTTTTCAGCTTCTCTATTTGTAACATTGGCGTCATCACCATTATTGTCAAGTTCGATTTCTTCACGTTCGGCTTCTTTGAGACGCGACGCAAAACGACTGTTTAGTGGTGTTTCGAAAATTGAGCCCAAATTGAGTGCTGTGTTCGATTCATTCAAGGTGCATTCTGTCGCTAGTTGATCTACTTGTGTGCTGTGATTTCTCTCTAAAACTGCACTTGCTGGATCGGTTGGTATCATTAGATCTTTGGCACGAGGAGTCTTAAAAAATTTATCAAGTCCCTCATCAACAGTTCGATTCAAGTTGTCATCGATGACACTCATACTGGCTATTGTTGCCGCAAAAGGTGTACGCCGTTTGGGCGTACTTGGCGCTGCTGCTGGTGTATTCATTAGCTCCTTGATTCCAGCCATTATTGGCGTTGAGCAATCTTTGGGCGTTTTTAACATTTCACGTATACCTTTAAAATGTGGTGTACTACTATTTTTCGGAGTTTTGAGTAATTCGCGCATTCCATAGAAGTCAAGGTTTTCTACATCTGCTTCAATTTCTCTCTGCACTTCTTTATCGCCTTCTTTCAATTCGTTGAGCGATGATTTACTTTGTTTTGGTGTTGAAGTTAATTCTTTACCATAATCATGTGCATCAGCATCGCTTAGCTGTGTCACGTTCAATATTTTACTATCATTATTAGTTGTTTGTGTTATCTGTAAACATCTTTCTGGAAATTCAGTGAAACTATCGTCTGCAATCATCTCCACTGCTATAATATTTTAAAATAAAAACATTGAATTCACTACTCTACTATGGATTTGTAATATAACTTACATTTTGTTGCAACCTGTTGATTACCAGAATTTTCGTTAAGAACCTCCTCACAAATGCTTTCTTCTACCAGCTCTACATTATCGAAATCGTTAGCTTGAGTAATGACTTTCTTGGTAATGTCTTTCTCGACTGGCGTTTCTGCATCGTTCGATTTGGCATCTACAGAAAAAAAAAATATATCGGTATACAAGTCATATTTTCAGTGTACATCGAGTACAAACCTTCACTATCAGTCTCTTCGACAATTGCGCCCATATCGTCCGCAACATCTTCATATAGTAGTGTTTTACGAGGTGTTTTCTGTTGCCGTTTGACCGGTGATCGTTCGCCATCGATTGATAGACGACGTGTTAATATTCGTTTTGGTGTTAACAAAATTTCAGCCGAGAAAGATGCACGTCGTGTTGTTTCTATTGTCGACGACGAATCAGTTGGTGTTTGTTGTACAAATGGTTTTCTATCAGCTGTCATCGACGCACGCCGAGCACTACGTCGTGGCGTTAGTACTGAGTATTTATTTGTTGGCAAGTCTAGTTGTTTCTTTAGACCAGCAGTTTTACTATTTGCTGCGGAATCTTTTTGCTCAGCTTGAGTTCTCAACAATTTTGCTTCATTATCAACTACTGCATCGATGATTACATCTTCCGGTTTGTTTAATGTTAAATTTGTTTCAGCCACTGTTGACTTGGATTTTTCGTCTTTAACTTTTTCCACATGCACTGGCGTTTTGACTGTAGTTGTCATGTACATGTCTAAACCTGGCTTTAATGCTTTCTCAATCGAAATATTATTGATTGTAAAGTTTTCTTTTGAATCACTCTCTAATTCAATTTTTGTTGATTTATTTATTTCAAGAATATCAAGTACAGTTTCGTTTGCTTCAACGTCGCTTATACTAACGTTTTCTACAACTACTGAGTCTTGTGCAGCGTCAACGCCGCCGATATGTTTTTCTTTAGCAATAATTTTTTCCGTCATTGGATTATTCAATGCGTCAATTGATTTCGGTTCATCATATGTTTCATTTGAAATTTTTTCAACTTGAATTGAATTTTTTTCCCCTTCATTCATTTTTTTAATATTTGTATCAATCTCAGTGTGAAGTGTTTGTGTTAAATTTTTAACATTATCAGAAATATTTTGAATTTCTTCAACAGCACTACTCTGTTCCTCTGTTGTTGATGTAACAGGCTCAATTATAACTACAGCTGCTACAGTTTCAGTTTTCATATCACCGACTTCAATATTGGAATTTTCTAGGCATTCATCGATATCACTATCATCTTTTGATATGGTAACAATTTCTGATTCAGTTACATCAAGAGTCTGTATTTCATTCTCTTTAGTTTTAATTGAATTATTTAAATCGGATTTTCTTTTTTTTTCCTTGGCCATTTCATCCGATTTATTGAGTACATAATCTATTTGATTCAACAGCTCATCGGTTGATAAGGTAACATCTTTTGATGCTTTTGCTTCTTTAGTATGCATTTCACCATCTTTAGTTTTCTTCGCTTTTTCCAATTCATCGGATTTATTGAGTACATAGTCTATTTTATTCAACAGTTCATCGGTTGATAAAGTAACATTTTTTGAAACAGTTGCTTCTACGGTATCGATTTTAATTTCGTTTGTTTTTTTTGAAATATTTAAATCGGATTCAGTTTTCTTTTTCAACTCCAATTCCTTTGCCATTTCATCGGATTTATTGAGCACATAGTCTATCTGATTCAGAAGCTCATCGGTCGATAATGCAGTTGCTTCTTGTGCGTGAATTTCTCTTTCTTTAGACTTCTTTGCATTTTCCAAATCTAAGTTTGTGTGCCTCTTTAACTCCTGTTCCTTTGCTAATTCATCGGATTTATTGAGCACATAGTCTATTTGTTTCAATAGCTCTGCAGTATCTTTGTATTCATCTTTAACTGAAAAAGCACTCTTTGCAACGACTGGCTCTGATTTAGTTGAATGTTTTGCATCTTTGAGTGAAAAAGGTTCACAATCTTCATCGGAATCTTCGATTGTAAATGTTCGACTGAGATCATCTGTGCTTTGTTGTAGATGTGATGAGGATGCTTTCTCAGCCAACGGTACCGCTTTCGGAATATCAACAACATTTTGTGATGTAGACGGAGTTGCTGGATTACGCGGCGATTGTGATTGTTTGATCATACTCGCCGACGTTGTTGCATTCAAATCTAGAGCGCGTGTATATTTAGCTTGTTGTGGTGTACAAAGTGATTTACGCGCTTTGGCGACCAGTTTGCTACTTAGCGCTGTTGGTGAAGTTTGAGCTTTATATCTATTTGGTGATTGCGCAACAACATTTGACGATATCGTTCTGCGCATTGTACTAATCGAAGAAGTCATTGCAGACGTGCGTGGTTGTTTAGTTGCTGCATTAAGTGGAGTTGATGTTGATATACTTGCAGTGTTGCGCGACATCAGCAGCGAACGGCGTACACTTTTCGCTGCTTCTATATTAGTTTTACTGCTGGATGATGGTCCAGACTCAGAACCTATGTTTGATGCACCTAATTGAAGCCGACGCATTGGTGTAGACAAACTTTGACGACGTTCAGTCAACAAAGCATCACGCGCAGACGTACTTTTCGGCGTTTTTGGTGATTGTGTTGCTTTAATTGCGGATGTAAACTGGTGTTGTTTTTTTTTGGCGCTCGTCAATAAAGCTCGTTTCATTAGCGATTGCGGAGTACGCATAGGAGTTGATGATGTCGATTTTGTTGGTGTCTTGAGTGGTTTTACTACAGCTAACTTATTTGGTGAATCGCTGTTTGACGATAACTCTATTAAACTAGGAGAACTCTCATCAGTTGAATCAACGGTAATTGCTGAATTTGGAGTGTCTGCGCCAATGGTACCCATAAGTATTGGCGTTTGTTTCATAGCGCTGCACTGTTTTGGAGTTTTCGGTCGTAATTTTGTCGGTGTTGTCAAATCAATGAGATGCATTGATGTATTTGTCGTTGCCAAACGTGCATATAATTTCTTGGATGTTGTTGGTGTCGAAAATTCAAGGTTATCGCGACTATTACTATCCTCATTCAATTCGAAGAGCACACTTTTTGGTGTACTATAAACACTCTTCGGTGAGTTGACAGCGCTCGAAAGACCACTCGGTTTTATTATAGCTGTAAATGTTTTCTCAATGCGTACACCGGTCTGTCTTGGTGAGAATGAAGTTATCACAACATCGGATTGTCTACACAAAGATAGCAACTTTCTACTCTGCAGTGTATTTGTGTTGTCTTTGTTTTGTGTAGCAACTAATAAATTATTTTGTGTTTTCTCTTCGTTATTGATTACTGACACAGAGTTCGGTTCTGGTGTTAAGCTACGTCTTTTACTATCATTGCTTGTGGTAATTACTTCTGTTTTTTCATGATTTTCATTTTCTGCATTTGTACTTTCAACGTTTGATTCCATTGAACAATTTCCTTCTTCGTCTGAATTTATACTATATCGAAAACTTAATCGAAAAAACAAAATTAAATGCAATAAAATAATAAAAAAAAAAAAATACCACAATGCACATTAGGTATATGACTATTTTGGAAGACCATATTTACATGGTACCACAAGCTAGAATTCGTTAACAAAAAATAATGTTAGAAACATTTTCGGGTAATTTTGTGATAAAACCTTCCGCACCAACCCCAAGAAAGTTTTTGATGAACTTCGGGGTTTTTGTGAAACAGTTTTAAAATTGGTCATCTTATGTTAATCAAATGTTTGGTGACCCCTACTATTTTTTCAAAATACAAATTTCATCCATAGACGTCAAAGCTCTATTTTACGTTTTTCACAGGATCGGTGCAAAAGTTGATTTTTCCGAAAATAGTTTTTTACAATTTGTGGGTTAGCGTTAAGTATTAGAATGTTAGTGACTATGACGACCCCTCAATATTTTCTTGTCGGCTATATTTTTTTCATACAACATAAAGCTTTATCTTGTCATTTGAGATCACTTCCCATACAAAATTTATAAAAATTTAGTAAAGTTAAATTATTCAACTTTTTTGGTTAGATAGGTGGCTTTGAATTAGAAATTTCAAACCTTTGCCTTTTCTTCTTATTTCCTTATTTCCTCCTTATTCCTAAATTCCGAATTGAACTACTTCCAATTCGCAAATTTGTATGTGGCATATGGTATAATATTTGATTTTCTAATCACTGTTTTCATAAAAATAATTTTTCAATTTTGGAGCGATCTCTCATCTGGCACCTGCCTTTTAAGGCACTGGGTACTCGAAAAATCAGCTATTTCAAACCAGCAACGAAGTAATATATGCGCAGAACGCGCCTTAAATGTTATTCAGGATATATTTCCATTATGTAAAACACCTCCCACTTTGAATTTAAAGTTTATTACTTACAATAAATAAGTTTAAAAAAAATGATAAAAAATGTTAAGTTTGTATGTGATGTATTCTGTATTGAATAGATAGAGCTTCATGTCATTTGACAACAAGTTGCACATTTAAAAAATATAGTGGTCACTTGAACATTTAATCCAACTAAAACGACAATTTTGGAAGTTATTTCGCAAAAATACTAAAATTTTATTATTACGAAGAATTTTATTGGGGTTGGTGCGGAAGTTTTTTAAAATGTTTCTACCTAATATTATTTTTATAACGTATTCTATCTTGTGTTACCATGTAAATATGGTCTTAAAAAATAGTCATATGCCTAATGCACATATATTAACTCTACAATTTCCTGTTACTTACTTGTGTACTGTGAAACGATTGGATGTAAGTGGTTGGTGAATCTAAAAATAGAGCATTTAAAATTATAATCGATTTTTTAGAATTGAAGTTAAGACTGTACCTTAGGATTTGGACACGAAGTCGAAGGTTGCTCCGGAATGCCCAACAATTTCTCTGGCGTAGACAATTGTGCATCTGCTTCATCCACACATTCACTACTGGTAATTTTTGGAAAATCCCAAAGATATTCATGGTTTAATATTTTCAAACGTGATCCGTGTAGTAGCGGACGTTTAAACCTCACTGTATTATCATTTAACAATATCGGATGATCATCGGACATGCTGTGTACGGTCACCTATTAAAATGCGACCAAAACAATTAGGCATTTGAATAACAGTCAGAAAAAGGCAGAAAATACACACCCGTCCAAAAGCATCACATTGTATCTCACAGTGAACACCTTTCAGTCTTATATCCTGTGGCAGCACCAAATCGCAGGATACATAATAACCAACCGTAAATTTTCGCCCTTTCGCGTAAAGTTCATCTCCTTTTAAACCGTCTTTGTCGAGGCTGATTAATTTCGCTCCGTTGAGCGACATTTTTGCACATCAATTATAGAACTGAGCTTATTTTTTTTTTTTTTTAATGGTGAAATTTGTGCTCTAAAAAAAGGAAGCCAACACTTATGTGTTGTTTTTTATAAAATGGTGGTAGTCTGTATTGTTTGTTTTTTTTTACGCTTTGAACTATTTTCGCGTACATGTAATGAATAAGGAATATTTTTCAAGCTACTCCGTGCTCTAAGTTTAAACTATTTTATATTATGGTTTATTCACTTTTTAATTATTTTAACTTTTAACACTTTTTTTCTCAGCACATCTTTTCATTTTTTCCGGTTGTGTATAGGAATTTTGCAAAAAAAAAAAAAAGCGACGCGATATTTAGTGTTGGCAGCTGCATGAAAATTTGCGCGTTCCAATGGAAAACACTTTAACTTCAGTTACTTTTCGATTTTATTTAGTATTCAGTGTTGCCTTGAACAAAATCTCTGTCATACTGGGCAATAAGGGATTGACAAGAAAAAAGTGCATTTCATTGATTGCTCGTTTTACTAACTACATTTTCTCATTTTCTTTGAAACATATAGTTTTATAATAGTTCTCCATGTCTTGAAATACTTTAGACTAGTTATTGGAGATATTGGCCCTCAACTGATTTATACGTGATATCTGATACGAAGCTGGTTTTTGCCATTATGTATTCCTTACAATACGACCTTTGTTCGGCAGCTCAATTCAAAATGTTGAGAGTAATAGTTAAATAAATATAATGCTGTTTGTTTCTAGGATGAGTAAAATATTTCCAAGGAAATTTAGTAAATTTTTATATTCATAGTAGTACTTTCAAGTGGTCGGGAATAAACATCAAAGTTTGATTTCTGATAAGAAATAAATAAATACTATGAAATGTTGGCAACTGATATATTTTTCGAATATAAGTTTTATTAAGTTTTAATTTTTTCTAGACAATAAATAATTTGTTTGAAAATCCTCAAAAAGGAGGAAAAAAATAAAAAAATGATCGGGATAAATATAACACTGTTTGAATCCATTGCACAACAAAAGCTACTTGCTGTAGATATTACAACACTGAAGGCCGGCATCTTAAAAAATCAGCTGTTAAATAAAGAATTTTCCAAAATAAATCGAAAAGTTTTTCCGTGTTTATATATTTATTTGCTAATTTGATACTATTCTGATAATCAATAAACAAAAATGGATGTCGAAACTTCACGTAAGACCTGGGAGATCGAAAATAATGTAAAGACACTGCCAAGTTGTGATGAGATATTTCGCTATGATGCAGAACAACAACGTCAAATTCTTGACGCAAAACCATGGGAAAAAGATCCACACTACTTCAAGGATATAAAAATATCTGCATTATCGCTACTGAAAATGGTGATGCATGCACGTTCAGGAGGCACACTTGAGATTATGGGGTTATTGCTAGGCAAAGTAGAAGACAATACAATGGTGAGTACAAAAGTCTTAAAAGTTTTTTTAACTCAAGTACTAGAAACTTGTTCCACTTTTGCAGATTGTTATGGATGCTTTTGCGCTGCCAGTTGAGGGCACCGAAACACGTGTAAACGCACAGTCGCAAGCTTACGAATATATGTCGGCCTACATCGATTCAGCTAAGGAAGTTGGTCGCTTAGAGAATGCTATCGGTTGGTATCACAGTCATCCCGGCTACGGTTGTTGGTTATCCGGCATTGATGTTTCCACACAAATGCTCAATCAAAACTATCAAGAGCCATTTGTTGCCATTGTTGTTGATCCGGTACGCACAGTTTCGGCGGGTAAAGTATGCCTTGGCGCATTTCGCACATATCCCAAAGGCTACAAGCCGCCAAATGAGGAACCGTCGGAATACCAAACAATTCCATTGAATAAAATCGAAGATTTCGGTGTGCATTGCAAGCAATACTATCCACTTGAAGTTAGCTATTTCAAGTCGGCTTTGGATCGCAAACTGTTGGATTCGCTTTGGAACAAGTATTGGGTTAATACTTTGGGTAGTTCAGGTTTGTTAACTAATACCGAATATACAACTGGTCAGATCTTCGATTTATCGGAGAAACTAGAACAGAGTGAAACTAGTTTAGGTCGCGGAGGAACATTCATGGTAACCGGCGGCGATTTAAACGAAAAACGCACCGAGGATAAACTATCGAAAGCAACACGTGATTGTAGTCGTGCTTCGATTGAACTTATACATGGTCTAATGGCACAAATTGCCAAAGACAAACTATTCAACAAGGTAGGACTTGGAAAATAAAGCTAAAATTCAAATATCTATTTATAAATTTTGAAATTCGACTTATTTTTGTGATTTTAAATGAATAAAGCAAGCTGCAAATATTCCAAAAGAATTAAATGGGATCAATATTTCTACCTTATATTTAGTTAATAACTTACGTTTTGTCTCCTGGATCTAAGAATAGCGTGTCATCAACTTTCGAATAAAAATTTTTGTTTTTATTTACTTTGACACGATTATCGTTTTGATATAATTTTATACATAATATAAAAAATATTTAAACTTTATCAATTAATTATCTACACTTTTACTTAAGTGGCCAATCTACCACCTCCAACCTCTAATTGACCGTTTCTGTCGCATTTGCAGCTTCACTTTCCGTTTCAAGAGTTTGCGTGTGTGTCAAAGGGTGCAAGTGTGGTTTTGTGAATGTATGCGTGCTTACACTACATACCATTTACTCAAACAACCCAACACGAGTAGCATATAATAATTGCGTTATTTACATAAATAAAAAAAGGGTTAAAGTAAATAATCATTAATAATAGTTGCGTTTTGGATGATAAATTGTACAATTGTGGTTTGTTCATTTCGTGTAAAGAAAATGTGTAAGTATCCTGAATAAATTTTGAATTTCGATTTTGATTCGGCAGTTTTAAATTTATCTTTACAAAAACCAGTAATGAACCAAACGATGAAACATAACTTGAACATAAGAAACACGTAAAAAAGTTTTCCTTATATTGATCCTTTTCGGATTTATAAATTTATAAGTCATCTATCTTAAATCTCCGACTTTTGAATAGGAGCTGCTTGAGATAACATAAAACTACTAGCGGATCCGCCAAATATAAGAAATATTGTGAATTGGTTTTGCCTTAAACTTAAGATAGACCTTTCTGAAGACTGAGCTAATAAGTTGTCAAAATTTGGTGTCAATTGATTGGAATGTTCATTTTTGCGTATAGCATAGATGCCGATGTGTCACACTCCAATACTTATCTCATAAAAAAAAAGTTTTCATTACCTAATTTTTAACTTTATACGGCATCTATATCTATATCTGCTTACGATTAATAGAAGATATGTACGAAATTTTATCGCGATAGCTCTAAAACTGCCTGGTTATTTTTTCTAACGAACATTTTTTTTCATACTCTTGCCCGAAGGCACATTAGTTTGATCCGGCAAAAGTATATATATTCTTGATCAGCATCAAAAGAAAAATCGATCTGGGAATGCCCGTCCGTCTGTCCGTCCGACTGTGCTCCATAACTAGATAGTATGATTTAGGATTGAAAGAAATCTCCTAAAAATAAATTAACACCTTAGAGTTAAATCAAAATTGTCAAATTCTCATATATAATCATCGACAACAAAAAGTCAAGACGAAAGGTCGTTCAGAAAACAATTGCACCATCTCATTTGTTGACCATTAAGATTTGAAATTGGTACATTCAAAATTATTACATTTTTAAATCCAGCCATGAAAAACCCTCGTTTAAACGTACAAAAAGGGTGATAATAGCACATTGAACCGCA
>JAWNPW010000005.1:6920-21827 GCA_035078745.1 Diastata ussurica
GGTCCATCAGCATCATTATTAGAGTCATTTACAACGGTTACCGATGGTTGCTGAGCTAATTCATTGGACGATAAATCAACGTCTACCATAAAGTTGTAGCATACTCTACGAGATCTCGGATTTGAACCCCGCGGTATACCTGAACGTGAGGCTTCTAAGTACGAAAGAGCGAATGCAAGTTGGTAAAAAAAAGAGAATAATAACAATCAAAAGCTATAATAAACAAGGCTATGTTACTCACCTTGTGTTGTGTTCGTCGTGTTTGTTGTTAAATCAATATGTCTAGTGGTTGTCGACGATGAAGAACCATTGCTAGGTGGCATTGTTATGATAGGCGTAGAAGAAATATTATTCGTTGCATTTGCTGATTGATGTATAAGAACAGGTATTGAACTTCTACGATTAACGGACGACGCAGCCATATTAGGAGTGGGTGCGGTATTCACAGCAGTATCTAATTTTTTATAAAGATTCGCTGTTTTCAGTCCTCTGATTAAATATGGTATCAGTGTATGCGCTAAATATAAACAAGCATCGGTTGGTGATTCCAGATCCAAATGTTTAGCTTCTTCCAACCACCAATGGAGCGCATCTTGATTGAACAACTCCAATTGGCCCTCCTCTGTTGGATTGGCAAACGAGGGCATCGGTCCACAGTATTGTTGATCGAGAAACACCAAACGCCTGGTTGGCTCACGTAGAAAAGTACTGTTATTGCGTATGGCCGTCTGAAGATGAACTGTTCCAGATGCTGCATTTGTAGCGCCTTCATTTCGATCGTTGTGTAGACTTGTCACATTTGTGATGGTTATTGGATGATGATCGATATTTGTTCTGTAACTTATGTGGCCATCCAAACCAATGAACGCCAAAGGCGGCGTAAGCCATGTGTTTGGTGCCGTTCGAACGGCGGACGACGAAGTAGAGGTCGCCGGCGCTGTGTTCAAAGCATTCGATGTAACATCAATACCTAATGGTTCAGCCAAATCTGAATTATTCAATTGTACACTGTATAGAGTTTGCATTTGTGGGTTAGCTGGTTCGACCGAAGAAGTAGTCATGCTCGTAGATGCAGCAGTAGTCGCCGTTGCCGATTCGGTAGTATTTATGCGTTCTGTTACACCTCGACTTTCGTCATTTTCTTCAGTTGACATTTGTACTTCGATCGTATTTAAAGTTTCGGGCATATCAATATTTACAATATCACTGACTTCACTTGCAGCACTACTTGACGTTCCGATAGCAGTCATGCTACTGCTTTGAACAACAGTGCTGGCTGAAGCTGATGCTAAAGCAGGAACAATTGAAATAGCTTCTGCACCTGCATTTGCATCGATCTCAGAAACTACCTCAACCTCATCATCGTCGTCATCATCGTCATCCTCATCGTCGTCATCATCGCGATCGGCGTCTGGATCGTTTGATGCGGTTTCTGAAGATTCCGCTTCATAAATATGATCAAACACTTCGATAAATTGACGCGTCTCTTCGTCTCCATCCGTCTCACTGCGATCTTCGCCATCATCAACATTGCCATCATCGTCATCATCTTCATCGTCATTACGTTCATCATTCTCTGTTGATACATTGGAATCTGAGTCTGATTCACTTTCGCTAACATCAGCTAGCAACGATGCTGCATTGTCGGCATTCACTGCTGCTATATCAGATGATGTCGATGCTCCGTCACTGCCACCGCCACCACCATTATCATTATTGCCCGTTTCATTATCGTTTGCATGCAGACGGAGGTGGTCGGTATTAGAGGTTGTAGTGTTGCCGACACCGCTATTTGTTGAGTTCGTATTACGATTACTCAAACGCAAACCTTCACTCTGCAACAGATCATCCCACAATCGATCGAAATTTAATTGTTGTCGATCGTTTGATAAACTTGATCCAACCCCACTTCTTGGTGTGTTTTGTAAAAGACTACCATTTCCACCGCCAACGCCGCCGCCACCACCTACATCTATATCGTGATCGCCAACATCAATGTCCGCATTAGAAGAGTGACCAGCATCATCGGAATCGACAAACATATCGTCAGTATTAAATATAAAGTCGAATGCATGACGGCGATCAGACAATACATTACGTATAATATCGCGAAGCACATGCTCTCCGCCCATTGCGCTTGATGCATAGCTAGCTGTACGCGTCGATAAACGTGGATGAAGACGACGATTTACAATCGATGAAGCACCATGTGGTGCTGCACCGAAAAATATACGCTTCGAACCCAACGTACCAGGCGTTACTGTCAACCGTAACATTATTTCCATTGGACGCAATAACGACGATATCGTTGACACTGTATTCGAATTCGCAAGATCCTTATATTGTGCGATTTTCGTCAAATATGTCATTATACCATTACGCAATAATACGCGATACATATTGTTTCGATGTCCGTGCAATTTATCGTAGATCATTGGACTTTCAATCATTATCGGAAAGAGACCGACCAACACTTGCATACGCGTGTGTTTCTCTGTTGAATCCGGTCTGGCCAGGGCACGTACTATGGCCGCATTAACTTCTTCGACTACTTTCGATTGTATAGCGGCTTGGCCATAACAATCTGATAGCGACAGTATGAGTATCTTTGTCATCATGCTAACCTCTGGCACCTGCTGCCGTTCAACAATCGGCAAAAAGTTGTCCAGTACGAATGATAGAAATGATTGCTCCGTTTCAATCAAAACACTATCGGTTGGTTTACAGATATGTTCGATAATTATACGTGGTACTAATGATTGATACGAACGTACAGCATCCGCTAGCAGTTTAATCAACGTTGATCTTGGTAGAACGGGCTTATGATGGACATGTCCACTAGATGGTATATGCCAACTGCAACAGCATGGTTCATATTTCTCACTAGCACCAGTTGAAGCATCTTTTTTTTCTGTTGTGGTGGTTGCTGCTGTTGATGGTTTAAAAGCCGATGCAGTTGAGGCTAACGATGATGATGGAGAATCGTCTGTATTAACGGGAGATATATTATGGTCTACTAATGTCGATAGTTCTTGTAGTTCAGCTTGCGTCAATTCACGCGAAAATAGCGTCAACAGCGGCGGACCACCACCAACATAGTGATAACAAGGTTGCACAATGACGCGTAATAATTCTTTAATAACATCTATCGATGATTGTATTGCGGCCGCTGCAGCGTTACTACTCTCATCCTTGGTTGGTGCTGCTGATCCTGTTGATGTCTGCTGTTTCTCTGGCTTTGTTGGTGACGCAGCTAAATTGCCAGTTTTGTTTTGAAGACTGAAGCCGCCGTTCACTGGTTGTGATTTTACCAAAAGACGATCATCGATCGATGATGCATTTGCGACATAATCGGCACGCAGTGTTTGTTTAGCCGCTGCCAAAAAAATGGATGGATGTCTAGCGACAGCAGATGATACTTGCGTCAAAACGAATATTAAATCACGATGTCCGGTTGGCACGCCATGCATTGTACGCATTGACAATATACGTTCCATTGCCTCTTGAAGTACGGGTGGTGCTTCAAGTGTGTGTCGTATTATAACAATCGCATAAGTTGGAAAGCCCATCAGACCACACGATTGACGCATACTCAAAAGCAGCTGAAGACCACCTTCTTTCAAGAAAATCTTTGCATTTTCATAGTCCTTGGTTAGGCGTGCGCAAAGTTTCAATATTGATAACTTTGTCTCGAAACTAAGACAATACTGTGGCTGCATCAAAGTGACAAGGCTGGAAATGATCGGTCCCGAATCGAATTTGGCAAGTCCAACAGTTTCCTCATTCACTATTATTCTTTGCACACGCTTGATAGATGTTGCTGTTGCTGAACTTGGTGCTGATTTGGTGTTCGCGTTTGAAGATGCTATTTTCGGTGATGGCGATGATTTCGATTTCGATTTTGGTTTTGGATTTGGATTTAAACTTTCTGTATCAAAAATGACAGGTTTTACCGACGATGTTTGTTCATCACTTTCATTTTCTTCCATGGATACATTTTTTGTATCTTCCTCTTCATCCAAAGCAATCAATGACTTAATAGACAACAGATCATCGTGATTGTAGGTACCGACGCCATCAGGGTTCGTACGGACAGTGCGTGTTAAAATATTATCCACTTTACTAAGATTATCAGAGTTGGTTAATACACCAATCGCATCGGTTATTTTTAATGCCGGAAAGACGGGACGATGACTGCCTGATGCTTCACTGACTTGTGTCATGCAATTGAAATTGATTGTGTAACGCTGACGCCCAATATTGATTGTTACCGAACGTTCGCTTGCATTGAATGCGCTTTTGATTAATGAATTATTTGCCTCCGAGTATGCATTCCATTTGCCAGTCGAAGCGTCATACCATTTCCAATTATCACTGGCGACGGCGCGCATATTTTGTTTACGTTGCATAATAACGCTTACATTATCGACAGCATCGATAAATTCAATTAAATTTTTAAGCCAACGTGGCGATACTGGCTTCATGCAAGCGTTTAATTGATCCCGCAATAGCATACGAGACTTCACCAAAAGCGCAATCAATGGCTTCAATGCCTGTTCCTGACAAATAGCCGCACAAAATTCTTTACGTATATCGGCGTACATCTCGTCCAGCAGCAAAGCGGATATCTTAAGACGTACATACAGTTTAGTAGCGATTGAGCCACCCAAAACTTCTTCCAAATTTGTTAGTTTGGTGTAACTGATATTTATTGTGTTCAGTATATGTTCCGACCATTGCGTTATATTCTTGACAAGATTCGTCACAAACACGTGCTTCTTGCCTTGTGAAAGTCGACGATATAATACCGATATTAATTCAGCGCCAGTATTTATAGTTTCAGGTAAAAATTCCATGAAAGCGAAAGTACGCTCTAGTGTTTCCTCACAAAACTTATCAAAAATATTTGTTGGTATTATTTGCAATTGATTATAATCCATAACAGATTTTTCGATCGGTTTTGCGCACATGTGATGATTTGCATTATTTACGCCCGAACCACTCGGTTCCATGCCAACATCCTCATTAATTGTCTCACCACTAACACCACCACCACCAGTACCAACGTCGAGTGTATTATTTTCCACATCGATATCCATAACATTACTGAGCGGCGGCAACAAGCTTGATGAATTTGTTGAAATTTCTTCATCGACTACAATCATTTCATCGCGTGATTGCGATGACAACGAACTGGCATCTGGATGATTTAATAAATAGTCGGTGGCTTCTTCAAGCGAGCGTGTACTGCGCAAAGCTTCAATCACATGAAAACGTGTGAAACCCATATCAGTTAACATTTTTAGATGATCAGCATTGAGATCATCGTCATCGCCAGGTGGTCGCACTTGTTGTCTCAAACTTTGCTGCTGATGTTCTAGATTTGCTGTTGGCGCCGTAGTTTTGATTTCGTGAACGCGCATACATTTTCGTTCTTTTAACATAGCGTGCGATTTGACAAGATGCTTCAGAATCGTCATTATTGTTTCAGTCATTGTGACGCTATAATTTTTGATAGGTTTTCTTTTCCAAATGCGCCTCAAACTCTGCAAGGCCAATTGATGCATTTGAACTAAGTAAAAGATTGGTTCAAACTGTCCCGATGGGTCAGTATCGATTGCCGATTGTTGAGAGTTCGACGAACGTGCTGTTGCTATTGTGTACGGTGATTCTAGTATAGCACGTGGATTAACCATTTTCTCTAGTAGTTGCAACCAAGCATCTAAAAATTCACCCGTTCCTTCCGGAAAATCATGCTCATCGTCATCCTGATTTTGTAAAATTTTTTGAACGTTCACATAGGGTTCGAATTTAAATTTTTTTAGAGCTCCTGTGGTTGTTGTCGCCGAATTAAGCGACAATGCCCAATAAAACATATCGAAAAACGCCTTCAAACCATTCTCTGAACAAAACTGCGATATCATCAAATGAAATGAGCTGCGCTTGTCATCGAATAGCATTGGTCCTGTAAAGCCCACTGAGCAAATTAGAAATGTCAGCTTGAGTTTAGGTGCTGGCTTTGGTAAAATGCTCTCGTGACTGAATCCATTGACTAATATTGAACTAAGTATGCGAGCAATCTCTTTAGCTTCGGGTGTTGGAATCTTTGTATTTATTTGATTTACATAATCATTGTTTCGACGCTGACGAGATTGTGGTTGCCCAACAGATAGTTTGACCAAAGTGCCAAATAATTCAGCCAATGCTCGTCCCAAACGTGATGATGCCGCGAGTAACGATTTAATATAACGTAATTGCTCCTCTGGAGTGAGCTACAATAGAGAAAATAATGTCAACTTATTTATATTTGAAACAAAAACTGGTATAGTGTGGCAATGGTACGGCAATGCTTGACATACTGTCACCAAAAAAAAAAATAAAAAGCCAGTAAAGAAGCAATCGTATCTTCGGCGTGCACCGAACCCTCCATACCATTCAACATGAGTGTAATTCAAGCCTACTTGAATGGTACTTTTCGAAGTTTTCATTTTATATGACAGCTACAATTAAATCTTATTCGATTTTGCGTATTTTGGAGGATAATCTACTTATTTTACCTAGAAGACATTGTATACAAGCTTATCGCGATATCTCTAAAAATGAGGAATTAATTTGCGTATTTAAAAAAGATTCACAACTCTTTGCATTGATTGAATGGACGAGTTATAGGATATATGTCAGGAATGGGTCACTGGACATGCCAACATCTCGAGTAAATGTAGGGCGGACAAATTAACCACGCTAGGCACGAGCCTACAACACTGGATACAGCGCTGCAATGCAATCCTGTGAGCGTTATGTAAAAAATCACAGCGTTATGTGAGAACTAACAGCAAATACGAAACAACACATCGCATTGAGCAGGATATGTTTTAGCAGACTGGTAGGAATTCTTACTGGACATTACCCTTTCAACAGACGTTTCGCGAGACTTGGTCTCACCGTTTATAACTTCTGTAGACCGTGGAGAGAAGGAGGAACCCATTCTACATTACCTCTGTCTTTCTTCAGATCTTGATAGTCATAGACATTCGACCCTGGAGAAGAACTGCTTTAGCAATTTATCATATCTAGCGTCCTCATAGTATAGTATGAATGAAGATGTCAAACCTACTTGTTCGAACTCGCCCACTTTAAATACCTAACAAACTACAGCTAACATCAGTGTCCGGTTACTGAGCCTCCAGTTTATATTTATTGTCTAAAAATGAGAATATCAGACATTTTACGAACTACATTTTTTCATGGAATGAGATGAATTTCTTGGAATTTCGTATTCTGAGTTGCATTTCACAAATTTTAATGAACAATTTTATTTGTAGTGAATTGATTTTACTTTTCCATTCCACACTAACATTTTGAAAATTTCTATAAATTTTTTTTTGAAAATTCACTGTTTTCATTGATTTAGATTTGTTACCTTACCTTAGCTTTAGGTTCTGCAGATTTTTCAAATTTGCCATCGATATTATGTTGGCGTTGTTGTTGTTGGTTCTCGTTCTGTTGTTGATGATCAGCAATATCGCTGTTCGATGAATTTGTTGAATATGGATTTGCATTATTCTGGTTTGGATTTTCTGTTTCATTCCATAGTACATCTGTTTGCTGAGGTGTATATGGCTCATCCGAGCATAAACTCAACAAAATCGTGCTTTCCCATACCAACGATATATAAAGCTGTACCAAATTTTGTAAAAGTTGTATGCCCGTTTCACAATCGGCACCCCAACGTTTCAACAGTATTGCACGCATTTCATTCGAAGCGTTGCGACACAAATGTACTAACATCACAACATAGCCATGCACCGAACTCATGCTGTGCAATATCGGTGTATAGTCAGCAATTGAGAAGCCATCGTCAAGTTTTGGACAGCCAAGTAACTCTGAAAGGAGTACACTACCACCTGGAAAACTAAAATGTTTTATCAGTGGCTTCAGTTTCTCCACAATAAGTGTCAGTTGTTGCAGTGCGGTATCAATGACTTTTGTCTCTTGAGCTAAATTCAATATCGATTTACAGACATTTGCGACCGCCTGTGCTGTAGTCGAAACTGGTGAATCAACAGGTAGATTGGGCAATGAAAGTAGTTGAAGAATTGGTTTCAAACCACCATGCAGTACAAATTCACGACAGTGTTCACCGTTCGAACTATTACTGAAAATAGCCTCGATAAATTTCATAACGTTCAATATGTAATCGATTAATGGTATAGCTTCACGTTCTTGTTGATTTGTGGACGATTGCATTTGTTGTGGATGGCCAACGGTGCCGGGCGAACGATTTTGTCGTTGTTGCTGCTGTGAGGCAGATGACATTTCATCATCGTCATCGTCATCCTCACCGCTACTATCATTATTATCATTATTTACTTCGCCTACGCTTGGTCCTGCGCTCGCGTTATTTATATGTTGTTGAACAGCAGTTGTGCCACCACCACTCGCATTTGTGTTGTTCGAACTTGAGTTGCCACCACCACCAGTTGCCGAATTATTGCTGCCAGAATTGTTTGCAGAATCCTTATTGGCACGCCAACATATAAAGCTGGGATCAGAACCTAAACGCACCAATTCATTTAATAAGCGAACAATCGCCTCTGTGGCATCGGTCCGTAAGTACGGATGATGTTTCATTAAATCATCCATGGCATTGCCCAAATTAGTAGCTGTATCGCCTAATGGATCCGATGAGCGACGTCTACGCATAGCAATCAAATAATCTGGTGATAATAGAACTTTTAAAAGTTTATCAAATGGCTCGTATGACATGAACTCCATCAAGCCACGTTCATTTAGGCACAAAGCTGAGAATACATTCGGTAATGAGCCAAGTACTTCGCGTGTTGCTGGCACATCTTTTTGCAGCAACGATTGTAGCATGACGCTGGTAATTCCTAAATCCTGTAACGATGATAAAAGCGACGGTTCATTGAAAACATAAACCGTAACAACATCGGTTGCCAACAAAAATAATGATGGCCCATAATATTCCGCATTAGCAATAATATGACGTAATGATGTTGTGAGTGAAGTCTCCATTATATTGCGCATTCCACTGAAATGTGCATGATCTTGTATAGATTTCTTCAAAAAGTTCAGCATTGATTTGAGTAGTGCAGCTCGTTGGGTCACACAAGTCGGTTTCTTTGGTTGCAAAATGGACATTGATTGAGCAATATCGGAGATTCTTTCGCTAAGTGGTCGCGCGTAATAACTATTTGGAGGATATTGTGCAACTTCTGTATTATTGATAATGATATTATTGACATCTGTTCTTTCATCAAATCTATCGGCGCCAATTGCAAGAGGATCATCAATCAATTGAACGCTGTCTGTTGAACTTTCAGTATGTGTTGGCATTTCGACAAGATCTACAAAAAGTAATAAATTACAAAACAGATTAGTTTGTTTTGCTTTTTCTATATATAATAATTTATTAAAGGCTAAATCAACAGATCAGAGCAAGATAACAAAATAACAAAAAATGCATGGACAAAAGATAAGTACATCCAGTACATGTGAATGAAAAAAGGACTATACCAAATCTCATCTGCTATTTTAGTTTTTTTCAATAAATTTCATCAGTATCGGGTACATCCTACATAATTTTAGATTATTATTACCACTCGGCATATTATTGACAAATTTTCGACTCTACCCAAAGATTATCGATCGCGTTCAAGTCCGGTCTCCGGTTTTGTCAACTCAACAAGATTATATCTTTATGTGGACACAAATCTTTGACCACTTTTAAATATGCTGAGTATCGTTAACGTGCTAAAATGTCTATCATTTAGCACACTTTCCTGAGCATAATGTTGAATTGTATTTTGAAAATGTCCTTATATCCAAAACTGGTCATGTTATTGATGAACTGTTCTTCATGAAAAATATCCCCAAATATAGTATAACTAAACACCAATACAAATAAAATAACAAATCCCTTCGATTATACTGTCCGAACGTGGAAGAAAGTCTTAGAAAATAAGGTCCAATGTATGTAGGGTACATACCGATTAATTAGATATTAAAAGCGATAACAAAAAGAAAAAAAAAGGGATAAAAAAGCTTACCATCTTCATCAACTGTTTCAGTAGAGACATCAAGCTTATCGGTCAATGGAACTTCATTAGTATTTTCTTTGAGAATGTAACCATTTTCTGCGAGTGACTTGGAGCAACTATTGATTTCTTTCTCGAGTCGATCAATAAATACGTTGAGACCATTATTTTGATGGAATTTTGCAATGTCAATGTTTGTAATCAAATCAATAACGCGTACTGCCCGAGTTACGAACGTAATATGCTCTAAATCGACACCAGGCCAACTTATAACACGCAACAATGATTGCATCATACCGCTCTTAACCAGTGCATTTCCACCGGCCTCATAGCTGGCCAAATGATACAAGAGACTAAAAAGTGATGTTGCCAATATCAATGGATATTTATCAGATAGACCATTTCCAGTTAAGCTATCAATGCAATCGCGAACCAATAATGGTAATATACCACTCTGACGCTCGGCGCCAGTGTATTGTATTATTTTTGTCAATCGGGATCCAGCCCTATAGTAATAAACATAAAAAGATAATTGTTATAAATTCATCATAGTTATCTATTTATTTGACTGGTCATAAAGCAATAATTTATTTACCTCGGCACGTTTGGATTACGATCAAAATGCAACAACGATGTTAATGTTCTTAGAACGGCGGCACGTATATCAACCAAACAAACATCTTCCTTATCGATAAGTTCACAAAGTTCTTCACCAAAACCAGGATAAAGTACTTTATCAATGTTTTCCTGCAGTGCATTGGAATAAATCAGTATTGAGACAGCCTGCAAACGGGCTTGAACGAATTGCAGACGCAATTTATAATCTTTAAAACCAGATATCAAACGGACTCTGTGTGCGATACGCATCTGGAACGAAAACAAAACAAAAAAAATCACAGCTTATATGAGTTTTTACTGTCTCGAAAATATCATTCAATCATGGGAATTAGAATCCGAGTGAATATGCATTTAACTCCGTTTGCGAACTTTTTGCAAATCAGAATACAAAACACTTTTACTCGGATTTAGATTCCAGAACATGTCTGAACACCTACCTTAATAGCTTCAGATGGTTTGCAAATTTGTTCCGCAATGCATTTGACAACATCTGAAGGCCGTGAACATTTACATATGTCCATCATATCAGGCACCTCCAACTGTGCAGCCTGTCCGTTCTCATCCACATAGTCAATAAATAACTGATATAGAAACTCAAGTTTAGGATTACCAATGCAGCAGTCCTTCAAGGATAAACCATAATTTGGATCTCCCCAACGCTATATGAAATAAAGGAAAAGTATTTACATAGAAAAAAAAAAACAATTATAGTTAAAAAAAAAAAAAAAACAGCGAAACAACAGCAAACTCACCTCTGCAATGTTGAAAAGTTTGATAATCAGCATTTCTTTTTTCTCGTACGATAAACGGGGTATAAAATTGCTCCGCTTCGAGAACATGTACAGCAAATTTAAAACGGATAAAACTATATCCATATTTTGTGAAGAAAGCAATTGCGTTAGATGTTCAATAGAGTTGTACAAATGACGCGAGAAAGAGTGTTCAATCAATAGTGTTGTAAAATTGAGTACCAACAATAAAAGACGTATATCCTATATATACACGGATAATCGATTAAAGCGTTTATATGCATGTATAAAAGTACATATTCACAAAAAAATTTTCATTTACCTCCGATAGAAATGAATGGTCACAATGAAGGACAAATTCGTTTCCTTCAACATGACGGGCGGCTTCCTCTAAAATTTTATCAAATCGATCCAGGATTTCAATCCAATGATATAATTCACATTTTCCGTATATCCAAACATGTATGGTTTCCAAAAATTGTAGCATTTCAGTACGGCTTCGGCATTTTGTTATTTGCTCGATCAACTCGCGGCACTCTGAAGTGAGCTCCGAGGAGCCCTTCTTCAGTTTAACGGTATCGACTTTCATTTTGAATCAAACATCTAATCAATCTAAATATTACAATATCGAAACAGAAAATGTAATACACACAATTGAAATTTGATTGAAATGCTTTTTCCAGGCTAACTAGATATTTCTATTCATTTCACCTTGCACCTTTTATCTACTACGTTATAAGAATTTAAATGTGAAAATGTCACAATTTCAAAAGAAGCGAAGGCGTTTCCAATGTAAGATACAAAAATATATATAAATGCACATACATATTGATATATATATATACATATATATATATTTTATAATAATATTTTATATCAAGTCTTGTTTCATTCACATATGTATATCCTTTTATTTGTTGTTGTTGTTGTTAACACTAATCGGAAGACAATCTTTTGTCAACAAACTTATTTTATAAATAATTTTTTCAAAATGAGTAAACAAATTGCAATTTGTTTTAATTTTCGTTTAACTCGGTAGCTACACATACTAACAATTATATCTGCATATTGATGATGACCAATCTGCATATTTCGTTAAGTGTCTCAATCGTACGTCCCTGTATATAGCTAATAGCACTTGATTTTTTTCTGTGCATTTGTTGCTTTTACATACATACATTCGCATAGATTGCATGGTAATTTTAAAGGCTACATATGACAACCTGAACCTTTTTATCCACAAAATGAAACTATATACATATGTATGTACACGAAACACATGCAATTTCACAATTCTACATATATTTGTCATCTTCAGAAATTTTTTTCATCCAATGGCTACCATCTTTCTTTTCTATGAAGACAAATTTTTCACAAACTTAAACACTCACTCGACCAAACAAAGTGGTCTCCACAATTGAAATGGATCAGCTTAGCGAATCCGATTGATTTTAGCGAATTTTTTTTTCTACTTTCATAATGTTGCAACGAAATTGGAAAGAACGAATGGTTTGATATATTCGCTTCAATTATATACATAGGTAAGAATTTTCAGCATTTGGATATGCACACATATGTATACTTTCCACAAGTTGTAAAAAAATTGTTTAATCCATTCTTTTTTCAATATGCATTGAATCTGCCTAAAATTCTATTATATCCATATGGAAAACTTTTTTTCACTTATAATAACACAAATAATATGATAACTTACCTTAATTAGTAAATTATTTGATGCATTTCTCCAATAATTTGTCACAATTTACTAACAAAAAATTAAATATACGCCTGCCAACTTTAAGCGATTTTTGCTGTCACTTTTTTCTTTCTTTATTTTCTCGAGTTTTGTAGACAGCACTTCTCGTTCACATGTAACATTAGCAAATCTTGAGGTTTTTTGGGACTACCAGACCAGCATAATTGTTAGCTAATTTAGCTTTCATATCATGTTGTTTAAAATGCCCACTTTTTGACAATTTTTAGCTTATCATAAGCCATAAGCCATAAGTCCCATACGTGCATGGGAACCGTGATCAAATTTCTCATCAAATAATTTGAAGCTCGCACATACATGGGTCCAGCATAGTATATATAGTTGGCAGGGGTGCCAACTTTTCAGTCATTTTTTAAATTTATTTTGCCAGCTTAAATTTTGTGTCATTGGAAGCATTAATTTTAAGTTGTGGAATGTGAAAAAACTCTTGTGAATAGTGATTGGATTAGGTTCACTCAAGACACAATAGCCACTTGTTGATGTTGTCTTTGTTCAATTTGAAAAAAGTTCATTGTTATTGTCATTAGCATGATATTATTATTCACGATTAATATTTGTTTCTTTGATATATTTATCATTTTAATTTTTATTTCGCACTTTGTACAAAAGAATAGTTAGATCAAAAAACAGCTGATGTACGATCCACAAAAAATCTTACTTAAGCGAAATCTTCTGCAACTACAAGTTTCAATATTTTGGTCACTTTAGTAATGAGTGTTTTCTTCAAGAGTCAATAGCCATACTGTTTTCGCTTAAGTAAGATTTTTTGTGGACTATTTGAGATACTGATTAAAGTTTGTTGAAATTAAAATATATTGAAGATTAACGAGTGTCAAGTGAAAATCTAATTGATTCTTTTCGCTTAAGCGAACCTAATCCAATCACTATTCACAATAGTTTTTTTTACAGTCCACAACCAAAAATTAATGCTTCTAACTTCATTTGAACTTTTTTTTTTGTCATTGTCGATAATTTTTGGTTTCGTAGAGCACTATTGACTTTTTCGCATAATTTTATTTTCCATGAGTGGCTGCACAAAACAAATTCCAGTGCAGAATTTTTATCACATCAATATTTGAAATTTGTTAGTGAAAAAATTGATTAATTTTATATGAGAAATTCGACTAAACGGAGAGATAAATAAAATAGACAAGCGGTCTACGCAGCCAAAATCATATAAAAAACGCCAAGTACAAATTTTGTACTCTTGCGTTGTTTACAGCACAAGTACGGTAAGCAGTTGGAAGCATTAATTATTGATTGTGGAATGTGAAAAAAACTATTGTGAATAGTGTGTGGATTATGTTCGCTTAAGCGAAAAGCATCGATTGGATTTTCACATATCCATGAACAACATTTTTTTTCCTTGATATGTTCATTATTATAATTTCAACAAGCTTTATTTACTATACAACAATATTTATATAAAAAACAGCTGATATACGATCAACAAAAAGTCTTCCTTAAGCGAAATCACTCTCACACAAGTACATGTTTCAATATTTGGCTGCGTAGACCGCTTTAAAAAGAAAAATACAAATTTTTCACACTTGTGAAGGTTTTAAAATGGCCTTCGTGGTGGGAATGACTGACTAGCTTTGGTGGGAATGAATGAAATGGGTATTTGGTACCGTAGATACCACAGAACAAATAAAAAAAAATATAAATATAAAATATATTCTCGCATAATTATGTCAAAAACATAATA
>JAWNPW010000006.1:13294-45865 GCA_035078745.1 Diastata ussurica
TGACTGACAGACACCAAAGATGTAGCGCTTGGGCGGCCACAACGATAGACGATGCTGACGAACTGCCCCCAGCCCCCTCAAAACGTAGCGCCAGTTGCAGTTCCGGTCGATTGAATAAGTTGATTTGTTTTGTTGCTGTTGTTGTGGCTTTTATTATTGCCTTTTTTTTTTGCTTTATGTGCAACGCTTTCATTTTATGCTGTTTTCTTTAACTGTTTCGGGCTTTATACCACCCAAGTAGTAATTTTTGTTATTGTTGTTGTTATTGAAATCATTTCGATGTGTGCGTCTATATGTGTACGAGGGATACAATCAATCTACTAGAGAATTCACAAAATCGGACGAGTTGGATTGGATTAATGATTTAGATTGGGAATTTTTGCCAAATTTCTTCGAATCATTAAATTTATCATTAAAAGTATCTCACAGATTAGAATACTCATTGAAAATACTTGTGGTGAAAAATGGTTTTATTTTAAAAAAAGATTATATTTCACACTGATTTTTAAGAAACGTAGAGCCACTGTATGAAAAACTGAGTTTTAATTCCCTCGACATCACATTTTTGTGACAAGGGGTAGCTTCTCCCACCATTTGAGTTATGCGTGTTATATATTATTCACAAATGGAAGGGACCTACACTTTATAGCCGAATCCGAACGGCTAATTTGAGAAGCTTTTCAAGGCATATCATTTTACTACTCGTAATATGTTGCATTCGACGACAGATGACGACCACACAGAAAAATCATTCTAAAATGAGAAAAATTATTTTCTGTGGTAGGTGGAACGAGTTTCTCTCAGGCTTCGAGAAAGCTCATACTCAGTCGCCCACGCATTAGCACACTGAGCCGCGGTTGCCGACAAAGAACTGAGTTACGTGTTTCTATATATTACACTAAAAGTTTAATATGATTTGTAGCCCCAAGGTATGTCATCTCACAATCATTTCTTATGGAAAATTTGAAGTATGAATAAGTGCATAACACCATTTTCCATTTATTACTAAATTTTCGAAGGTTTCGATCGGGAAAAATGTTTTGTTTTTTTTTTTGCAAATATTTTCGGTTCGAGTTGTTCGAACCACCTATCCAACAACCAGATTATCGGGTTAAACACTATTTATGAATTTATTGACGATTTTCCTTTTCAAATTTACTCTTCTGTTTTTCACTAAATATGGCAGATATGGGGTTCCTAGGACTATATATTAAGATATTATGTATATCACATCTACTGAACGGCCACTTTTAGCGCAATGATTTTTATATTGAGCATTCAATTAAGCACCAGACTGTTCATCCATTCCATGCATATCATCTGTGCAAAGCCGTAGCTTTTGAACGAACTAATAAATAAAAAAAGCACTGAAGTTATGTCATCAGCATTCATAGATAATAAAAAAATAAGATTTCTAGTAAGATTGGGGGAATCCAAAAAAAAAAATAAAAACTTAACATCCCTGGTATATCTCCAGATCATATCGGAAAAGTTGTAAAATCCACCTCAGACCGACCGCGACCACACATGAATTGAATATTAAATGAAGATCAGTATCAACCACCATTTGAAACAAGTTGTTCAGCGTTCAGCAGCTTCTTAATTACGAACGAAATCTTATTCATTGATAAGTTACTAAAATAAACACATTTCGACTCTATATGAAGATACAGAAAAAAAGTGGAATGATGAATAAATCGGAAACGGATATCACAAATGTATAAATTTACATATTAAGATACGATTTAATCAAAAATGAATATGTTTCGTTTAATAAAATAGTTCGATGTTGGCTTAAAAGCATGATTGTACTAATTTGTTGAGACTTGAATATTTATTTTTATTTTTTTTGAAAACATATAAGAAAAGTCGTATATTATGTTCAAACTGGGCACATACAGCAATTCTTAAAATTTCTTTCTTAAATAGCATTCTTTTCCAGTTATGTGAGCTCTGAATCCGTTTAGCGTATTGAAAAATATTTTCAATCATGTTCAATCATAGGCAATCTCTACTTTTCAATATTATTATTATTCAATATTTTATATTGCGGTTGCAAGGCTATTGAGCAGCCAAATCGAGCGGAACTAATCATATTTATATTCGTCCTTATATTGGATTGGGGAAAGAATATTTGGACTTTTTCTAAACTTTCTTTCTTTGAAGTGTCATACGTTAGTTGCATCTGGCAATTCTTTCTTTTTGAACAGATGATAGATCAACTGATTATTGCTGCAATTTTTATAGAGATTGATGACTTAAAAGTTATCGCGATGCAAGAATGAGTGAATTTCCGGATAACATTTCATTCCCTATATTTTACAATTTTATGTCGATAAAGAGAAGCATGCGCTACAGAATTTGTATTCTATCGTAATCTATTGTCGGGAAATCGTTTTACTCTCACGCAAAAAGTTTTTCAAATTATGAAAATGGTTCGGGAAGACCAGCATCAAAATATCTGAAGAAGATCGACCACAAAACAATTTCAAACCATTTCCATATAGCTAGTTATAAAAAGTTTTCGATTTTCGGATGCCTCATGATTATGAGTAAAAAATTGTAATGGACCGAAATTGGGTCACATTCGATAAATTTGTAGGAAAACGGTCTTAGTCGAAAAAATATGAAGCTATATAGATGGTTGAAGTAAAAATTGTAGATAAGACAACGCCGGGCCACGCACATCATTCGTGACTCTGCAAAAATTACGAGACCTTCTCTGCAAAATTTTGATACATCCGCGATATACTTTTGACATTTTACCGTATGATTATCATTTGTTCCGATCTCTATAATACTCTCTGCTGGCATAAAATCGATCTTAAATTGGCATAAAATCGATCCCAGATTGCCCGCCACGTCCACGCCACTCCTAAACCTTATAAAAAAGGGTTAATGGGGAGCTTTAAGTTATTATATTGTCAATGATTAAAATTTTGCGCACTCATTTGCTGCAAGAATTCGTAAATTTTCAAAATTCATCAATCTGTGTGGTCCGCCACACGGATCTCGCTCCAGCGCGCACTCATTCGTTCATTCGCTTGTTCGTTCGTAGTGTGCTATTCTGTGAATGTGTGTGGTCTGACTCCCCGTTGGAAAGTGAGATATTTATATTGATCGCCGAACTTTTGGTATGAAAAAGTTGATACTTTTCCTATCGGTTGTTGGTGTTTTTCGATTTGGAAGTTTTTTTTTTTCATTTTATTTTTAATTTGTTAGTCGTTGAACATATATTCACATTTAAAATATATATATACTATATATATACTATATATATATGTTATGAAATGGATCGCCTTTTTGAAGTTTGCTATTGCGCTTCTTTTCTGGCACGTGAGTTGCTTTATGCTTTGAAGTTTTTGGTTCCGCATATGCCAATGGCGCTGTCTAACATCTAACACACCCTGTTGTTTTCTTTTTATTCACGTTTAGACGAGTATAAAATTAGCAATTATATACATATATACTTTTTATTTTTTTCACTTAGTTCTTTGACTATCAAGCGTTATTTTTATTTTCTTTTTTATTTACATTTTATTTTTAATGTGTTCACTTGTGTGGTCGATTTTTCAATAGTAGATCTCTCTTTCACTGTGCTCATATTATATAATTTTGAGTAACATAAAAACTAAGCAAAAAAAAAAAATTAAAAAAAAAGAACGGCGCTGAAAACAATTTTTTTGCAATCAACATGAGTTCGCACAGTTTTCCCCCCCCCCAAAATTCACACGCAAATAGTCCACGAAAAAAATTTTAATGAGTTTTTTTTTATTTGTATCCCTTGATTTCGTCCCGTCCCATCCGCCTTTCGATGCTGATCATCTTGCTGTTGGGCACTCACTTTCAGCGCGTATCGCCGCAGCTACTTTGTGATTTTTTTTTTGTTCCTTTGCAGTAATTATGAATATTATTTTAAGTCAGTCATGTGGCGTCTCGAAGACGCCATGAATTTTACCTTTTGTGAGTTTTTTCCGATTTGCGGAACATTTTTGTCTTTTGGCGTACAATTTAAAGTAGTCAAAAAGGTTGCCCCAAAAAACAAACAAACAGTTTCTTGGTAGGACGATATGTCTTATTTGTGTCTGTGTATTTGATATCAAGTTAAGCGAAATTGTCGTTAATTTTTATTATTTCAAAAGAATTTATTTAGGTTTTTTGAAATATTGTATTTATTGAGAAATCGTGATTGTTTTTTTTTTCATCGCATCGCATATTCCCTTACCGTTTTTCATAACTATTTATTAAAATAATAATAAATATTTTGTTGTTTATTTCAAAGGATACAAATTTTTGTAAAATTTCAAACTGTTCACGTTCTTTCTATTTCTACACCCAGAGAAAAAACGCATAGTAAAAATATGAATGATCATATTTGATTTGACTATGCAGATTTTTCTGAGAAAAAGTTGAAAAATAAATATGAAACACTTCGTTTTAACTATTAACATATTAAAATTGTTAATATATATATACGAATGCAATGTAAATAAAGTGTGACATACTTTTTGGCGAAAGTTTTTCACGCTTTACCTCGCATTTTCCAATTCTTATAATTCATAACCACTTTTTCACACTTTAATATTATATTATTAAATATTATACACCTTGAAGTTAAACCATTTTCAAAAATAGTTAAATCAAAGTGGAAGTAGTTGGTTTTTTTACGTTTTTTCTCTGGGTATTCTAAAAACGTTTGGCTTGAAAATGTTACTAGATTAAATGGTTGAACAAAAAACATATTAAAGTAAATTCTAAAAAATGGACATTTGAGACATTTCGCGTCTAAGTTTTGCATTCCATTTAATGATTCAAAAATTTATAAGAGGTTATGAGCTGGTTAATTGGGAAAGATACTGCATTCAGAGACAAAACAAGTTTTCTTACCAGACCACTTAGTGGAGTTTCAAAAAGTTACTGCTCTCATTAAAAGCCAAGTCACAATTTTAGCGACAATTACCACTTAAAATAATAATCAATAAACACTTCATTGACACACGTCCATCCGCTCAGTATTGACTACAATGGTAATTTTTTTTTAATAGTAATATTTTTTTTCAAATATGATGTAACTGGGAATTTCAATTGAAGAGGAACTTCCCTATATCGAAATTCTCTATAAGGATATTTTTTCAACACACTGCGATTTCTGGATTTATTCCTATTCTATGGCGCCATGGTAATGCATTGTGGGAATTGAAAAGTTCTGCAATACCATGCCGCGAAATTAGTTCCATATCGTTTATTATTTATATGAATTCATATTTTCTGATTCCGGCTTCACTTACTAGGTAATATAAATTAGCTTCTTCAACTTTAAAAAAAAAGTATGCATTACCACTTCTCTGTGTCGAAAACTAGAGCTGCTTCACTCAACTTTATAATTAATTATATTATAAATCATAGTATGAAAATATAAATAATTAATGTAAATAATCATTTTGAAATTTCGTTCTAAAAATTTAAACCAATAGTTTGAAATTCCGATTGGATGTGATTGTAGTTATTACACGTCTAACCAAATTCGTTTTGTGGACGAATTTTTCGACAAAAAAGCAAAGTATTTTCAATTGGGCAAACATTTTTCTTATATATTTTCCATCAAAAAACAATATATTTCACAAAAAAGTTTACTGTTCGAATGAAATTGATTTGAAAAATAAGTATTGTTCGATGTAATAGTTTGTCAGTTTATTCATTAATTCTATTGATGCAGTCATCATCCGAATCGTAATCCATTTTAATACCAAAATTTATGTGGTAAAATGGAAAAACTGCTTAAGTTTAGCAAAAATTGAATTGAGAATTCTAGAAAATGACTACGATATGCCGACCAGCGTTACTACGCTAAGCGACGACGAAATTTGTTGTTGGTCGCGTAAAAACGTATTTGCATATGATTTAGTGATATCGTAAATAGACACACAGTGAGAATCTCGTTTCGTTTCTTGATAATACGAAAATAAAGCTATAATTATTATTTTCCACCTATTATATAAACGCCGAAATTAAATAATAATTGAGATATTTCTATATTACATTATTATATGTATATATAAAAAAATTGCAAACATATTTTGCAACCATTTATCGATATAATATGTCTCGATAGACAACCATGATTTGACCATTTTCCGTTTTTATTAAAATTAAAAACAACAAGAATGTTGGATTACAAAAAATAAGTTAGAGGGTTTTTAAACTTTATAAAACGAATCCATAATATTATTATCCTTAAATTTAAGATCTGACCTGCGCCGTAATTGTGAAGTAATTCAATTCAAATTCGAAGAAAAAGTATTTAACATTCACATTAACACCAAAAATTTTAAATAATTTCAATTCGTAAAGAAGAAGACTGGCTAATACAAAAATCAAAACAATGCTATCAGGGTTGCATTATAATGTATCACATTAAATAAGAATAATTCACATAATTTCTCGAAGTGAGAACTGCAAAAGCAGCCAACGAAGTAAAAAAATTACTTTTGCTCTACTTTGCCTTTTTTTTATAAGAAGTTTTACTTTCTTCACCAGGTCAGAACATAGCTTCATAATAAATTTAAATATTTTTTGATTTTCAAAATTATGAATTTTGTATGTTTTTTTTTTTTTCATTGCAATAAATACAATGTTTATTAAAAGTAATAAACGTCCAAACGTAAACAAACCAAATTGGCATTTAAAATGAGTTGAAAATTCCAACACTGAAATTTTATCATATCAATATTTGAAATTTGCAAATATTGAATCTTGCATAAATGGAATTTTTAAATGTGGATTTCAGACTACATGGAGTGACCGGACACTCCATAAAGTATACATATGCTTAATCACCATCAGCTCATGAATCGAACTGGTTATAACGAAAAAAAATGGTCGATATGTAAAAATTACATTCGGATTTTGACAGTTGATTTTTGTCTGGCAAATTAAATAAATTCAAAATTAAATAAAAAAATCTGCATACTTAGTTTTTTCTGCGTGGCCCCCAGACTGCATGGACAGGTTTCGAAAAGAAAAAATAAAGTTTTTTACTTTAGAATTCAGTTTGGTTTAAAGTTGCTTCTTTCTCCCTCTTTCCATATGTTTGACAGCAGTTGATGAATATTCTCGCATGTGAAACGCCACACGAGCACTATTTTTTTTTTTTTTTAATAATTGCTCGTAGTTGAATTGAATTTGGTAACGATAGCTTAACGTCATCAAAATGCCACCGAAAAAGCCGCCTGTGGGACCCAGTAAAAAAACTGAGCAGAAAAAAAAGGAAAAGGTTATCGAGGTAAACAAAATACAAAAGAATGCTTGGGAAGGGCAAGCTGTGCACCAAACTCAACATAACCTCAATCGAAACATACACAAACATAGACTTACTAGCCACAACAACAACTGCAATCTACTTAATCTTACTTAATCTCCTGTAACAGGATAAAACTTTTGGACTGAAAAACAAAAAAGGCTCTAAACAGCAAAAATTCATACAACAAGTGCAAAAGCAAGTACAAAGTGGCGGGCATCATCCACGAGCAGATGGCGATAAACGCAAAGAGGAGAAGGAGAAGAAATTGGCGGATCAACGTGAGATGGCGTCGATCTTTAAACCGGTGCAAGCACAAAAAGTTGAGAAGGGCACCGATCCCAAATCAGTTGTATGCGCTTTCTTCAAGCAAGGCACTTGTACGAAAGGTGATAAGTGTAAATTTTCGCACGACTTATCTGTGGAGAATAAGGTAAGTTTTTGCGGCGGTTCGATAAGCCAATTACAATTCAATAATACCATCGTAATTTTGTTTTAGGTGGAAAAGCGCTCAATTTATGTTGACATGCGAGACGATGACGACAACATGCTAAACTGGGATGATGCTAAACTAAAAGAAGTTGTGGAACAGAAGCACTCAGGCGAAAAACGTCGACCAACTACGGATATTGTAAGTTAAAATTTACCTTCAAAACTTGCTCAATACTAATTAACTTCATCTTCTTAGATCTGTAAATTTTTCCTTGAAGCGGTTGAAAAATCTAAGTACGGTTGGTTTTGGGAATGCCCTAATGGTGGAAAATGCATCTATCGGCATGCACTGCCGCAAGGTTATGTATTGAAGAAGGACAAGAAAAATGAGGTTAAACCATCGGAAATATCGCTAGTCGATCTAATTGAAAAGGAACGCGCCGCTTTGGGTCCCCATCAAACACGTGTTACGCTGGAAACCTTCTTGGCATGGAAAAAACGTAAAATACAGGAAAAGAAAGAAAAAATGGCTGCTGAAGAGGAACGCAAAAAGTCTGACTATAGCAAAGGCAAACAATTCGGTATTTCCGGACGTGAAATGTTTAGTTTCAATCCAGATCTGGTTGATGATGGTCCTATGGAGGATGGTGACGCTGCATTCGAATTGTACAGCCGTGATGATGACGACGATGATATTGTTGAGTTTAAGGAATTGGATTTGACGGCTTTATCATTAGCGGCCCAAGAAGTGGATGGGACGGGCACCATTGCCTCTACTTCAAGACTTAAAGATCAAGCAGATGAGTTGGCGAAGATAGCAGAAGAAGAAGCAGATGCCGAAGCGGCAGACGCAGCAGCAACAAACACACCCGCTAACGATGCAGCTCCAATCAATAAAGAATTATTTATGGATTTGGGCGATGAGCTGGGCGACCTGGATACTGATGATGATGACGACGATGATGAAGATGACGTCTAGATCTTCGAAGGCCTTGTGTAACTAATTGGTGTTAAAAAACTGTTTCAAACAGAACTCATAACTAGCTATATGAAAACATTGTTCTGTCAAGAAAATTTTTTATGCTTCTCACTTGGAAAAAAAAAAAATAAATTGTTGAAACAAACAAAAAATTGTTATCAAATATAAAATCTTTGATTTTATCGTTGTAATCTGTTTAAAAAGTTTATTGAATCGAATTAATATCTGGTAGATTTGAACGAAAAAAAAATATATCCATAAGCTAAGTGTTTAAGAATCTACCAAAAGCCAGGTGCTAGTACGCCCAACGCTTGAGGTATTTGTCCCTCACGTAAAAATTTACTCAACAGCATCTCCAATCGCGTCTTTGGGCCTCCCTCATCGATAGCACTTAGTCGTGGAAAGTAATATTGTTGTGTATACAACAACAATTTCAAAAATTGTCGTCCATAACTACGCCACAAATCGGCTCCAACTGTTTGTAATACTTCCATAATAATCGTAGCACAAATATCCGGTAACGGTCTCAAATTAACGATATGTACCAACCAGCGCCAAGCTTGCTCAATGCCGTAAGGATGTGCCTGACTTTGAAATTGACGACGTCCACTCGTTATCATGACGGCGGCATAAAGTCGTGCTATTCCACCCTGGCGTTTTAAATACATATCAGTTTGTTCTAATTGATTATTCTCTGCCATACGGTATCCGATGGTCTTGTAGTACTCCTCAATTGTTTGTCCGGGTTTTTGCGGAATGAAATATGGCACCAGATATGGTGATTCCTTAAACGTGTATGCGAGAAATGTATATCCAAAGTCCGGTATGGCCTTCCATAGAGAAACTATTACCGATGCGACCGGAAACGCTGCCTGTGGATTACTAGATACAGCTGTCTCTGCCTGGCTAACAAATTTCTTTGCCATTAGCAAGATGCAATAGTCTCGCGCCAATGGATGATCATTGACTGTTATGTGACTGCCTTCCGATGTTTTGTACGGTTGACCGACAATGAAATTATATAGTTTTTCGTACTTATCCTGAAGATGTTGTGCACTGACGGATGAAATGGCATTTAGTGGTATATTGATAGCTTTTTGGCATGTGGTGCGGTATTTCTTCCAACTTTCGTCTGTTTGCAGCGGTTTAACGCGTTCCAATTTTTGTTGATAAAGTTGATTGATTTGGTTATAGAATTCTAGACGCTCTTGATGCACATAGAGATTATCAGCCGCTTCTGTAGGATTCTTGTCAGCGTTAATTGATGTATTCGTTGTTGTTGTAGTTACTATTGCAGTCTCATCACTACTGGTTGTGTTCGTTCTTACTGTTGAACTCTGCTGCTGCTGCTGTTGTTGTACTTGTTCCTGCTGTAGTTGTTGTTCGAGATGTTGTTGTTGTTGTTGTGCTTCCGTTGCTAACGCAATCGCCTCAAATTGTTGTTGTTGTTCTTGTTTTTCGCGTTCCAACTGCTCATCATGTTCACGCTGCTGTGCCGCCTGCTCTTCCGCAGCTACAGCTGCTGCTTTAGCCAGTTCCTGTGCCTGTTTGTAAGCCTCAACTTGCTGCTCTTGTTCACGTTCTGCAAACTGTTCCAATTCAAATAGAAGGCTGGACTCTAATTCGTCCAAAGATATGCATAGTCGCTCTGCTATGTTCAACTCAGCAGGTCCATAGTCGCCTGTCTTAATTTTCCCTATTAGCTGTTCGAACAATTGTATCAAATCTTTCAATTGACGATTATGTTCACAGCACGCCTGCAAAGCTTCCTTATCCAATGTCATTATTAGTTTGGCAATTGTGTCGTATTTTGCACGAAACTTTGATTGATACTGTGCAACACCTTGAAACGTAATCAACTGTAATTGTTGTTTTGTCTGTTTACGAAGCTCCGCCAGCTGTTGTTGTTGCGTTTGCAATTCAATGTTTGCCTGTTCATCAGCGACTTGGATTATAAGATCATCGCAGCGTTTTTTTTCCATCAACCAAATGTTGCGTTCATCGTTCAATTCGATTTGTTGTTCAATGATCCGTCGTTTACACATTTGTTGACGTTGTTCTAGTATATTAATTTGTTGTCGAATATTCTGCTTGCGGTGCTCTTCTACTTCGCGTAGGTAAATGCTATGGTTGAGCAGTTTAAGATCGGGAAAATTCGATTCCAACAACGGTGATAGTGAAATTTCCGATTCAAATTTGTTCGCTGGCACATCTTCATTTTCTTTGTCATTGAAATATGTTGAAAAATCGTTTAAATCTTCTTGTGGATATAGTGGCATATCTGGACCGAGAGTACGATCGTTTACGTATGGCGATATCTCCGCAGCATGATGCAGAACTTCTAATTTCATCCTTGTCACATCACAGATGACTTCGTCCACATTGATGCTCTACGTACGTACGGAATGAAATTTCATTTCAGTCATAATATTTATATATTTATTTATAAGTTCCTTACCAATTTATTCATAATTTTCAATAATCAAAAAACTCACAACAACAAATAAAAACTTTTTTGTTTTACTATTATTTTCGAAAAACAATCGTGCGACAAAATAAAATATTATTTCTTATAATTTAATTATTTAAATAAGTAATGAAAATATATTTAGAACATTCCGCGATTATGAGTTGCTGTTATCTGATAATTTTTTTTGTTTATGTTTCGAAAATATTAAGCTGCTTTCATACGATGTGTTTTTGACATGTCACTTATTGACATTTGGACATTACACATCTTGTGAATAGAAAAAAAAGGTTGCTTTCGAAAGTAAAAGAAGTTCAACTCAATATCTTCGGCATGAATACATGTTTTTTTTTATTTCGTTTGCATAAACGTTTCCCGATTTACACGCAGAAACATTTACAAGAAAAACTTTTTCAAATCTTTTTTGATGTTTCGCTCACGTTTACACAGGCAAAAATGTTTCGCCGCGACATGGTATGGTTTCATTGCGAAATAAATTCCAATTTTTGAAAAATGTTTAGGTAATATTCTATTCTATTTATTTAAACTGAAACTTCACAGGGTAGTTGGTACAATAGGCGCGTCAGCATCAAAGAACGACGAGATTTCAACATTTGACATGCTGTCAACGATTCAACAACATGCCTGATAGGCTTATGAAAACTTATCGTCTGACAGTACCTTAAGGTTTCCTCTTCTCAGCATCTTGAAACTGATATGTAAAAAAGCACAAAATGTGCCGATGAACATCAGTTAAGTTGAAAGGAAATTACTATTTCTTATGAATTTTATAAAAAAATGTATATATGTTTAAACATTTAGAATTAATTTATTTATCAATATAGCACACGAATTTCTTTAAAAAAATTTAACACCATGGCTTCCATCCATTTCTATTACCTCACATTTGCCTCTCTCTTCGAGTAAACGTAATGAAAGTAATAGTACCGCTTCATCAACGTCATGAAATTGGGTATCACACGAGTTTTCCCCGAAAGCAATCTCATAAAGTGTGCACACTGTGTTAGTCTGTCCGGTTTCCTGCACCCATTCGTACACCATATTGCCGTATTCTTCCAGGGTATAAAAGTAGACTTGCCATTCGATACGTCGTTTGTCCAATGGTGTGGCGTGTCCCGTTCGCTGCAGTTGCTCTAATATTCTAAGTATCACATCCGGAGTTAGACGACGATTTATTGATTCATTATAGAATAGTGGAAACGTGCCTTCGTTGATATTTAACAAGAATTTGTTCTGGTGCTTGAGATATTTGAGGAAGAGATCTGCCCAGACGTTAAGTTGCTGACTGCGCGTTTCTTCATGGGGTTGTAGTCTGTGCGTTGATGGGCATACGAAATATTATTAGATCTGTTTAAAATGAAATTTAACTTACGTAAAAAATGGTGGAAATGTGTACTCCCAAGGCCATTGAAAATCAGTCATTTCTAATTTTCCTTGTTGGTGATAAATGCAAAACAAAACTACCAAATTAAAATACAGTGACGTCAGGGTTGTTCTTTTGTATTTATGGGGATATGAGAAACAGCTGTCTTTCAGTGAACACGGTTGTTTCCAAGATAGTGCGAAATTTCATTCGTGAAAATATGATTACATCCATATTTGAATTTTTCAGTGCAAAATTAGAATTTTTAAATAGGAAATTTCACTAGAAGGATACTTTAAGACCCTATAAAGTGCATATATTTTTGATCCACATCAACTTAGGAATTGAACCCAATTAAAAAAGAAAAATTGAACAAATATAGGAATGAAAGAAACTCTGTTAGATATTTTTAATCACAAGTTACTTATACATATATATATACATTTTTTTTTTGTTTTATCGAAATGGTATTTTTTTAATCTGCTTACAGTTTGCAAACAATTTTACAGAATATTGCGAAATTCTGGAAAAACAAACGTATAAAAAAGTATAAAATTGCATCTTTTGATTTAACAGTTTTATTTCTTAATTATTTGTAAACACGTTGAAATCCTTAAAATTAAATTAAAATTATGGCAGACGCGATTGATATTATAAATAGTGTAGAATGTATGCATCGAATTGAAAAGGTAGACCAATGTCTTCCTTCACCAATCAATAATGAAAGTGAGTTTAAATCACGTAAATACGTATTTACATTTGTAAATTGTTGTCACAATTTGTTATTTAATTTATTCTCAGTTGATCGAAATGTATTGAAAATCGGGGACGCTTCAGATGAATTAAAGAAACCGGCTCGCCGTCAGTTCCGTCCAAATTTTAACGATAAGGGTTTCAAAGATCATTTACAGAATTTGGTATTGAATCGCGTGAAGCCATTGCCGTACGATCGAAATCTGTGTGAACGCTTTGGTTTGTTGAGTTTCACGCATCAAAATATAAGAAAATGGTGCTTCTATTATTGCACGCACGGAGATTATGAAGTTACAACCAAAAAGCTTCTAGCAAAATATGGCCAGCACAGCGAAATAATGAGTGGTTGGTGTTTCAGTGGGATACAGCTGTTCCAAAGCCTAAAAAAATACTTCAAAGAGTGTCAGTGGACTGGAAATATCATGGAAGCACCGTTAAAATATAAATACAAATATAATGATGGAATAGTTCAAAATGCCGTCAGTATCTGTCTTGATATGGAAAGTGATAAAATATTGAATTATTTGAATTTTTTGCAAAAAAAAGTTAAGGTCTAACTAGACCTTAACAAACTTGTTTATCAAATATTGTGAAATTCTTATGGTGAAATGTAATTGTTGTCTCACTCATACACGCGCACCATGCATATTGCATATTAGATTTGCGTACTTATAAATACGACAAATACTATTGTGATATTCAGTTTATATACCGCACTCGTATTAATAGGTTTAAATATTGTTAACAATTTTTCAACTGTAAATAATAAATCATATGGATAATAAAACAATTGATAAAAAGCTAGCAACGTTAAGCATGGACAATAATAACGCTCAATCTGCAAAAGGTAAATTTTGAATTGTTGAAAAAGAGAAACGAATGAAACTTTTGTTTTTCATTTAGCGACGTCGTCAATAAATTTTGAAACAACAAATTCACAAAATGTACTGCGAATTGGCGATAGAACTCGCAGACCTTGTGTTTCGAAGAAAAAAGACAAAAACATTGCACAAATATTGGGTCCTGACGCAGCTCTGGAACACTTACAATATATAATTTTGGGTCATACGCGACCAGTGCCTTCTCCTCACAGAACCGATATTGATTATTTAAATGTGATATGGTTTAAGGATGCAAATCGCCTTAGATATCACATATATTATTGTAAATGTTCAGAATATGTTAAGGCCAACCAAAGTGTTCGTGATCACTATGATGCAAAGAAAATGCCTCGGGAAAATTTGTTATCATCAACTACTTTCAGTGGTCGTTCCACCTTTTACACCATAAAAGAACATTTGATGCAAAGTGGATGGAAGGTGCACGGTAATGTTTTCGATCCAACAAAAGAATTAAAAAAAAATGAAGTGTATAATATAATAAAAGATATTATCATTCAAGATAATGTGAAATTATATAATTATTTATTGTTTTTACAATCCTAAAATAAAAAAAAAAACCGAAAACCTTGTTTGGTTCTTTTGACAAATTTATATAAACAAAAACAAAACACCCCGCCGCTATAATACCGGTAATGATAAATGTTAATGAAAAAAATAAATAAAATAAATGGAATAAAATAAAACTTTCATTTGGTTTTTCTCAAAGTTTCAACTTTTGAAGTTGTTACTTTTCTTACCAACATCAATAAGCTCCAAATATGTTGTAGAATTCGTAGACCTCACAATTGGTTCAAAACAATAAACACATTCGAAAATAATTTGATTTTCGATCAGCTACGGAACACTTGCTATATATAATATTGGACCATAAGCGACCAATGCCTGCCATTAATGATATTCGAAGAAAGTTTTTATTTCGAGTCCATAAAGGTATTGAAATGAAATTTTCAAACTCAAAATTTTTGATAATTTTAGCAACTATACATACGCCTGAATGGATTCTCACTACATTTTTTTTTGTTCTGCACTTCACGCTATAATACACAATATTTTGTTGTAAAATTTGATATATAATTGCGGATTGATGTTCAAAACGTTGTGCCCGAAATTGTAATAAATCAATCAATTTTGTAACGGTTTAAATACCGTTAATGACTGAAAGGGGTATGAAATTTATGAACGCCTTAAACAATATTTTGAGGAAAAAAAAAAAGAAAGCAAGAAAGGATTTATTGAAAAGTTTAAATTATCGCTGCTACTATCTTGCATGTTTTTATATGTAGTAATGTTCATTTAATATTGCAATAGCGTGACATCCAGGCCACAGGACGATTTTTGAATTATCCATTGTTATTTAGTCAAAATGGTAATAATGGTATCACTCACTCTTGCCTTCCCGAGTTTGATTTCGCCACTGAGCTGTGCTTTCCCGTAATTGCGGCTTGTGAGAGTGTACGATACTCCTATGATCCTTGCGTCTTGGCGGTTCCGTAAGCCAGGACTTCCTCGTAGTTTTCACGATTGGCAAAGTGATAACGGCCTTATTCAATAATTGGGTTGGTAAAGACAGTCTCCACCTCACCTGGCTTTAAGTCTTTCTTTTAGCCTTATCTGATTCTGAAAGCATTGACCCATGCCCCATTGGTGTGTCCAAAGCGCTTTATTTACGCTTGGCACTTTTGCTGTTATTCGTTATGGGAAGTTATCAGTAGTCAACGCTACCTTGTCTATTTTTTTCAGCAGTTGCTAATCAATTCGATAGAGATATCTGAATTAGCTGCCATTGTACGTTCCCCTTTATAAATAATTTTACGGCTGTAAAAAAGGCTCTATCGTGAGCTAAAGATTTAATGCATATGATACTATAAATCACTTAAGCACTTTTACAACTATTAAATTTTTAATTAAATTGCGTTCGTTACTTAAAAGTAGAGTTATCAAGCAACTTATTACATTAACATATAAAATAAACACCACAAATTTATTTGCTTTTTTTTTTTATTATTTTGTAAATTTATAAAATAAATCGGGTTACAATTTGCCATTTTCGTTTGTGTTTTTTTAAATTTTCAAAAATATCATTTTTTTTAATATCTTTCAAGCAAATTACATCCCTTAAAATTTCCGCATATGAAAAAAACTTGAATTTTTAACTGTAATTTGAATTTTTAAATAGGAAACCCCTTTGTCCTAATTAATAAAAAGAAATAAAAAAGGAAGAATTCGGTTTTTGTTCGGAATTTTTTAAGAACAAGTTTTTTTTTGCCACAATAATAAACAATAAACAAATAGACTGATAGACTTGACTGATTCATAGATGGCGCTGTGTAATTTTTAATTTTTTTGAGTGAAAATGGACGGTGATTTTTAGTTAAAAAAATGACAATGCGGTACGATTTTATTTCATCAATATTTTGCAATTTCAGTGCAAAAATTAAATTTCAATTGCGAATTTCGCCTAGAAGTAGTGAAGCGAGATCCTATAAGGTATATATATTCTTGATCAAAATCAATTCAGGAATCGAACATACTCTTTAATAAAAACCGTCACAACCAAAAAAGAAAATGCGATAATCTCTGTCAATTTTTTTAAATTCAAAATTTAAGAAAAAAAAACTGCGTTCTCAATTTTATCTTAATTTTAATTAATTCTCAATTTTATCTTTAACGGCCAAGTGGGGCGAGAGATTTTTTTTTCAAGGAAGTGCAAACTTCCTTTTTCTAATAAGAAGTGCTGCCAACCTTTGTCTTTCAAAACCCACTTCTCCTTCCTTCCGACAATTCCTGCAATCGTCAATCAGTTGATTGAAGAGTTAATTCAGAATACATGAACCATCCCTGTTCATTCCAAAGTTTTTTTCTCCGGAAACTTTCAGTACTAAAATCAACGTGAGAACGTAAAGTCAGCGTGGATTTTATGCGGGCGCTAAATAATTTTCCTTCGTTTTGTTTTATATGGAAAAACTATATACATATATATATAAAAGAAATTAATTAAATAATCATTTGACGACAGTACAGAAAACTATTTGTGTAAGTAATTAGAAAAGAAATATGAAAGCCAGTAAAAAGAAAATGTTTACAAACATTCAAAAAATTATAATGTGTTCAGGCAATAAAAAATGTGAAAGTTGCGGTATTTATATTATTTTTTTTTCTTCGTAGTCATATTCGCGAAAGTTGGGGAAAATTTGATATTGAATGGAAAACTAATATTGAAATCAATTGAAAAATGCATCTATTTGTGATTTAATAGCGGAAAGTGTAGTGTGTCTTATTGAAAGTGCAGTTCATTTCTTTCATAGATTTAGAGTGATTTATATAATCAACGCGTTTCTGAATTGAAATTTTCCAAACATCAAATAAAATTAAAATTTTCCCTTCTCCTTTTTCTTCAATTTTTTTTTTCTCGTTTGCAATTGTTGTCGACTGTTGCGGTTTGCACAACTGCAACAATAACATGGGAATAATTGAAATACATAATGAAAAGAATTAACGAAATATAGAGGTAAGTTAACAGTTATAATTGAAATTCTAAAATTAAAAAGGAATTGATTGTTTATTTATAAATTGTATTGCTTGAGCCGACGAATTCAAACATGTGTAGTCGAAAAGCGTATGACGTCTGACTTTTTCATTTTCGCCCCCATTTATTATAAACCCCGACGCACACTTGCCGCGTCACACCTAAATGACGTTTGATTTCAGTTTTTTTTTTATATATAAAAAAAAAAAAAATCAGCCAACACAATATTTTTTTTTTGTTTGATCTTTTCTTGTTGTTACTGTTGAAGTTCTCTGGCCTTTCTTTTTGTCTGTTAAGCTAAGGTGACCATATTTCGTTTAGCTTGAATTAAGTAGTATCTTGGGAAGGGCAAACTCTCTTGATAATACTTTGTTATTGTTTAGTTTTTGTTTTTATTAAATTACAATATCATATTAACACAGTAGTGTACGAGCTACTATGGCTATTGACTCTTGAAGAAATGTTGATGTAAAAGAAGCATTTAAAAAAAAAGCTCAATTATCGACTTAATTGGAAGTTGAACGCGAACCTTCGGAATAATAGTCGACCATGCTTACCACTACGCTACCGAAGGGACATCAATACTCAGTTAATATTTGTCTGGACATTTCAAGAAATGTTATGAATTCTTTGTCAATATATTATATAGCTGCTAAAAGAATACAACATCTTTCGATAGGCTGAATGATGTTTTTATGAGTATACATGTATATAAATTTCATCATATATTTTATATTTGCATTTTAATGAAATAATAAATTATTATTAAGAGCAATATTAAGCTCGATTGCAATCTTCAACAAACTTCGCTTTGAAGTCGTATTAAACTAATTAGCTTCTATTGGCTGATTGACTATGTGCAACGAGCTGTTTCAGCCTTTCGACCCGAATGGAACGACAAAAGTTTAAACATACATATAGAAAAGCTTTATATTTCTATTTAATTTGGTTCAGAAGTTTTCCGTTTCGTCTATGAAGCATTTCGCAATATGTTCTTTGTTTTCATGTTTAATTTTGTTTACTTTTGGCGCCACATCTTTAATTTTTGTGCCACATAACATTGTACACTGGTGGTACACCATTATTGTAACGGATCTGAAGAGTTGCTAGAAACTCTTAAACTAGTTGAGCATGTTACCAAATGTACATTCAATGAGCAAACGGTTTGCCAATGTTGTATATTACTTCTTTAAATAGTTTATTTTCATGCATTTTTCATTATTTATTTTGACAAAACAAAGTCATTATACTCTATAAATGTTTGGTCACCCTAGTTGAGCTAGTCACAATTTTACTCTCTAAATTGCTGCCCGCTCTTTTGCTCCAAATTGTATCCACATGTTTGTGAAGTTGCATTTCTTTTTCTTTTTTTTTTTTAGCTCGATTTTGCATTAAAAAAAGGTATGTGTATATTGCATTTTAATATAACTTTCTACCACGGTTTATTACTTACTGAATATTCAAATTAATTTCATTTTAATTACTACAGAAAGAATAAATTAATATGACAATTAAAAATTGTGTGTTGCCTCTTCGATTGATATTCGATATTCATAGAATGCGAAGCAGTCGAGTCGCGTGTGTGTTCTATTTTAGTAGCATTGTCTGTGTCTATTACATTTATTATTTAAAAATTTTCATTATGCTACCGTTAAAATATATTCAATGTGGATATTTCGATGTCTTTCACTTTGTCTGTCTGTCTGTCTTTCTGTCAGTCAGTCAGTTAGTCTGCATGAGAATGAACAATAATTCGTTGGGAATATACATATGTACCCTAAATATGCGCACTTTTGACCCAAATTTGTTTTAAATTTGTTCAAATGCAACTTACACTGATAGAATAGCAAATATTGGATATCGTACGTTCGTATATATGTATATATATATATATGTATATTTTAAATGGCTTGCAACAGTTTGTTGTGTTATGCAATGTTGCCAATAGCAACTAAGAATGTAAGCAAGTTTATTATTAAAATAAATTGAAATATATTTTTGAAAAATATTTATTGATTTTTTAAATTTTTTCTCTATTCAAAGGAAGGTGTTTGTTTGCATTTAATTATCGAATAGTAAGTGCAAAATGACGAAATCTAATTTGTGAGTCACGATTGTTTGATTTCCATTCGGTTTTTATTTAGAACGAACGAAACGGCAAAAATTGTTAGCGCGAAACAGTGAATGAAAACGACCTTCAATTTTGTTGTTGTTTTTCGGTTATTGCATTTTGATGTTTTTCTTCTTTTTTTTTTTTTGTTTGTGTCGAATATGAACTTTCTATAAATCTCTTATTTACAACAGAAACAACAACAGCGACTGCCCACATTATTATGGGGGAGCGTTTGTTGTTGTTGTTGTTGTTGTTGTTGTTATCATAGAGAGCGCTCAGAGAGTTTAATTTTACTGTTGTTATTTTTGAACTCTTGTGTATTTTGACGGCATTTTGAATTTCCCCAACCTTGTGTCTACCACGTGTTGCCCTCGATAACAACAACAACAGCAACTCTTTTTTTTCACGTTATACCAACTGAAAATCATACGAGTTTCAAATTATCAGCAGTTTTGTGGGTGGTAGTAGGCGTCTTGTTGAGCGGTCGCATATTATTTGTCTCCCTAAGAGAGACCGGCATAAAATAATAAATAAAACATTTTCCATTTACCCAATAACTTATTGTTTTGTTTCTTAACTGAAAACAAAATATTTATACATATACAAAATATATTTTACCATATTGAGTTGTATAAAATTACATACTCACATCTATATGTAGTATACGCCGGCATCTTCTACAAATATTCAAAATTCAAATTCATTCAAAAATGTTGCTATTCAAATTTGCTTGTTGAAATTTTTAGGTTTTTAAAACTTTAAGTTTGTTGTTCATCTCTTCGAAAAGCGCGTTCTCACTCACTCTACAGCTACAGCCGCTCAAAAAAATCTGCTGATTTTATTTGAATCTGACGCTCGCGCGTTCTCATTCTCTCTCTCTGTCTCTCTGCTTTTGTCTTTTTTTTTTATATTTTGAGTCATGCATCCGCCACAAATATTTCCCCTCAAACTCGTACGATTTTCGGTTTGTATTTTTTATGCATGAAAAACAACTTCACCTCTATGACTTGCAGTGTTGCCAATTGTTTACAGTTGTTACATTTTTGTAATGATGCTAGATAAATAATGCAACATTTTTATTGTTTTATATTTAAATCAGTAATTTATTTTTAAATCAGAATACATATGTATGTATAAATAAGTAAATGATTTTTCTTTGAAATTAGAAATGATTCAACATTGGATCACAAATGATAATTGTGTCGAAATAAAAGAAAATTAACTTCATCCAAAAACATTCCATTTTATTTCTTAAGAAATAATAGCCAATTTGATTAGATTTCAGATTGACAGTATTTCATTGCCATTAACCTCTATTTCAATGCTGCATTTCATAAATTTTCCGTTTTCGAGGCGTAAGTAGGTAGATCTTTAAACTGAAAATTTATAGGAAAAATATACAATTTGCAAAACACATCATGACAAGTTTTTCCCCTTATCAATGTAACAATTGATGATTTGAGTGTGGCAACACTGGTTACTTGTCTAGCGTTTCTTTTTGTGCTTGCGCACTGTTATTTTTTTTTTTGTTTGATTTTTACAATTTTCACATCGTGCCACATTGTAATGAAGCATGCCATACCATACCATGTATGCATGTCTGTCTCATCTATTTTTATTTATTTTTTTATGTCGTGTGCTGCGCCGTAGTAAGATATATTGAGAAAGATACATATATACTATATATACGAAAATAGTCACGCGATGTCTTCGTTGTCGTATGTTCTTTAGCTTACGCACTAATGGTGTAGTTGTTTGTTTGTTTTCTACAGTTTTCGCATCTGAACCCTCTCTTTCCACCACCACCACATTGCGAAAATAACTCTTCATGGCATTTCCAATTGGCATTTAGTCAGTTTTTTTCACTACTTTGTTGTTGTTGTTTCAACATTTCAACCAAATATCACGCTGCTTTACAAGTTCGCTTTTTCTACAAAATTTTAAACTTTGTAAAATGCCGTTACGTTTTCGTCGTAAGTACAGGCAGACGATTCACTTCTCCAGCTGTCTATATGAAGTTTCAATTTGCAAAGAGTGATTCTAAATTGTAACGGTTACTTTGCTAAATACATACGTAAGTGTTGCCATATTGCATTTCGACTTTGCACATTCGCCCGTTTAGACTATAGAAAGTAATTTTTTTTTTTCATTTGCACAACTTTTATATAAATATTCTAATTAATTTTGTTTTGAGTTCACTTATTGCTTTTGGCGCCAAACGTCTGATAACAAGAATTCAAAAATGTAAGCCAGATTCGTGTCTATTTGCTTTCTCTTCAAGATATGTATTTATGTATATTGACCGCACATAAACAAGTTTCCTCTAAAGCTGGAACTCACGTACACACACCTGTTGGTAACGCGCAAAAACAGCAAAATAATTTCTAACCGGTTCTAATTCATTGAAATGTTTTTTTTTTTTTTTTTTTTTTGAATATGTCATGATCATGGTCAATGTTAGTAATTTTCATTAAATGTAATTTTAGTAAATCACAAAAAACAATTGTCAAGTAAAATCTGGTATCGAAATATAAGTTAATTGGGAACACAATAGTTTTGCAGAAAAAATTTAATTCGAAAATTAATCTGGTTCAGCCGTAAGCGCGTTTTTTGTTTCATTTTTGCGTACAGTTCGCCGGACGTCGCTATTTCGACTCAGATCGATGATGCAGAACAAAAATATACAACGATTGAAATGGGTAAAAGCAAAAAAAAAAAAACTCTTGTTGCAATATGGAAGCTGTACTTTTCAGTCATGTTTGTTGGCTGCACTATCGTTAGTTAGTGGATTCTCGTATTCAACATACATCAATGATAGAAAAAAATAGAACAAACTACGATTTAACAACAACAATAACTACATACATATATGTATTATCGAATAAAAAACATTCGTTCAAGAGCTGCTCATCGAAGCGCATTCACAAGTTCGCCTTTCACAAAAGTTTTCGTATTGATATGTAAAATGAACATGTGTACATAAATTAGAGGGCCTCACGAAGCTTTCTTTAAAAAGAAACTCAATGTTGATGTACCCCCACCCAAAAAACATCGATCTTCATTTATTTTAGGGTGATTCACTAAATATTTTGGCTTTAGCCGATGATCGTGTTAGCTCTGAAAAGTTTGTTTATGGAAACCAACTCTTGAAATGAACTTGTGTGGGTTTTGTTCAGAATAGTTCTTCTTAGGTTTGTTTTTGTTCGTTATTGTTTCGATGAAATGCGAATATTGATGAGTTTATAGCCTCTGTTGCTATATTAAACTATATTTCTCAGAAATACGTATTAATTAAAATTTTACTTTATATATAATTTCTTAAGAAATATCTTTTTAGTCAATGAGTGAATGACAATAATGCCGAAAATTGATTATAGAAAAGAGAGTTGTAACCATGATTCAATAGTACAAGCTCACTTTCTCGACAAATAAAATTTTTTTGAAGTTTCTGACTCAGTGCTATTAAGCCATAGGCAATAAAGCCAAGTCAAGCGATTGAGTAATAAAGCCATTATAATTTTATTTCTCAATTGAAAATTTTTGTTATTTCATTTTTCCAATAATTGGTGTTGCGTATTGTCCAAGAGTCATGATCCCCAAGAACCGGCCGCTAGCCGACCTCGCAAAAGAGACTTCCATGCACAAGTGCGGCAGTTTTTGGGGATCATAACAACAGTACTCCCGCACTGAAGTCTCATTTAGTTGGATTTAAATAAGAAACAATTACTTGCATTTTACACTGGAACGGCGTTATTACCATTTCGTCGGTAAAATCATATGTCTTTATCTCTCAATCGCTTGTGAAATAAGGCCATACGGGTTCTTAAAGCCATAAGCTTTGTTGTCTATGGCTTTATAGCACTGCGCATGCAAAAACTCGAACGTTTATCGCAACATACGAATTATCTTTGGAATCCCAATGAAAAAAATCCAGGTATATTTTCAGGAAAGTGGTAGTTCATAAGCAACTTTTCATGAGGCGGTCTGATGTGTGTACATACATCCATACGTACATATGTAGGTATTTGTGTGCGCGCAACACTTAATGAGAGTTTAAAGATGAATGTTGTGCAAACAAAAAACACAAATGTGTTTTGCAAAAAGAAAATAAAAAAAAAAAATAAAAGAAAACTTAAATATAAATAATTTTTGCTGTGGACTTTGACAAAGTCATACGATTTTTCGTTCGTTCGATAGTTTCATATCACATTTCTGACATTCAATGTTTTTCGCGTGTTTCATAATTTGGGTTGTTTTTTTCTACAGTTTTTCCTCTATTTCGATTTTTATTTTATTGCAATTTATTGAAGCAAACATTTTGAATATTCGCACAGATAGACAAACAGACAGACGGACGGTCAGACAAACAGACAGACGGACGGACAGACTGACATAACAAATAACATCGGACTGTAGCTTGACATGCGTTTTTCTCACGCTCGCTAGCTAACTAACTTTCTCCCTCACTCTCACCGAATTTCCGACTCCATGCCACATTCACTTGTACATCCAAATGTCAAGGTGAAATCAATACATGTTATAATTATTTCCTTATAAATGCTATCTTTCGTTTTTCTATGCAATTTTTATTGCTGTTTGAGAATATCGTTCCAAAGTCAATGTACAAACATTGATAGACAGACAGACACACAATCTGTTTACATTCTCTTAGTTATTGTATGAATGTACACGTATGTATATACATTCAATTGAAATGATACAATTTTTAATTATTTGCACTCGTAATTTATAAATTGATTTAACAGCTGATTTTATTTCGCGCCTTAAAAAACTATGCTATACATATATAATTGACTATCGGGTGTGGATATTCTATTTTATATTATATGTATGTATCTATATCATTTCAGATCCAAATATATATATAGAACGTGAAGGATATTTATTAGTCGGTTCAAACCAAACCGACAGTAACATGCTCGCTCGCGGTTTTCTATTTAAATTTGCATGTTCTTAAATCGTAATACGTAACACAGTTTAAATTTGCACACGCGTTCCAACATTGACGTGGAACTAGATTGCTGCTATTAATGTTTTTTATTTCTTTGCTCATTTGTTTTTTGTTTGTTTTCTTTCATTTCCCCTTCATCTGTTTTGTTGTTGCTGATTCTTCGCTAGTGACGTGTACTTAAAGTGGCAACTTTTGTTAGTTAGTTTTTATTAGTGCGACTCGAGTTTATTTTCATAATATTTCAGTTTTATTACGTAATTGAGAATGTGGATACTAGTTTGCTATTAACTTTTCATTAATTAATCACAGTTCTTAACTTGAGTCACTACGCAGTTTGAACTTAACATTACTCTGACTCTGCACAGTGGTATTTTTCGGCAAAGTCTGAGTGAACAAAAACCTTAAAACGGCTTAATATTTTGATTTGAACTTTTTATGTTTTCCTGAAAATCGCAATCGCGGCAATAAATTGGAAGTTTTGAGAAGATTAATAACAAAGGTGATAAATACCCTTCTCGAAGGGTATATTAAGTTTGTGCATCCGTCCGACCTTCTGACTGTTTGCAAAAACTAGACAGAAGGAGTTGAGATAATCGAACCAAATTTGGTATACAGACTCTGTTTATGTGCCCCATAGCTTCAGTACTCCGATGTGTGTTTTCATGATATTTTTGGCACTTTTACGGACATAAATTCTATAAAATACAATATTTTCTTATGCAATTTGGAAAATTTATGCCAATCAATCTGATATAAATATTCTGTTTAAAACTGGGCGTGATTCGGCCACTTTTTACCATTTAAATCGGATAATGGTTAATAGAGTTGAGTAACGAACTTTTTACAAAAATTTTGCAAAGAAGTTGACTTCAAGATTATCGTTCAAATGCAAACAGAAGGTGAAGGGTATTTAAATCGCTGCTAATCGGCTATAACGTTGTTTCTGTTTTTTTTTTGGAAAATGATTTATTTTTTTTTTACAAATTAAGAAAACTAGAAATCATATATTGATCAGATCTTCCATATCAATTTGAACGAAATCTTCATCTTAATTTTTGGAGTTCTATGCTCCAGCGAAATTCAAGCAGGATATGATGATGTCAATCCTTCTGATACAATTTCTAGTGCACCTCATTTGAAATACTTTATATTCTTAATTTTTTGCTTTCTGGGTGTTCTATGATCTGCAAGAAGAAATCGTAAGTGAACGCAGAATATATTATTTTGATTTGAAAGAACAGAATCATTTAGTGCAGCTGGAAAAGAGACAAAACAATTTTTATCATTCTGTACATAACCTCAAATATTTCAAAATCCTGACATGGGGGTCTAATCATGACCCTTTTATTTGTAGATCTGTGTTGTCTATATATATAATAATTTCATTTTCACCATTAAAATTTTGAAAGTCATCGTCGAGTACTTAAGCATAGCATGGGGCTACTCAATGAGAACAGCTGATCTAAACAATTAAATCATAAACAAATTCAATTATTTTATAGAATTAAAATTTAGAGTGATAGCGATAGTGACTACGAAATTAAAATCAATGTTTTAAAAAAAAGTAAAAAGTAAAAACTTTTTACTAAAAGTCAATCAATAGATATTGAAAAAAAAATGCTGAAAAGTTTTTATATATATATACAATACAATCAGCTGTGATTTGCATAGGGCTGCCTCCGACTCACAAAAAAATTGAGTGCTGCCACTCTTTTTTTTAAATAAATATAATGAGATGATTAAATGCTCGAAAACTTAAGTACGTACTCAATTGAGAATCCATGCTATAACTAAAGTTCAACCTTATCTTGTTTGGTGAAATCGGCCGGATGGCTGTTTTTTATTTTTACTTATTATTTGACATACCGAATACCGAAAATTTTCACTGTGCGGCGTCTAATGACTGTGAAGCTTTCAAATCGAAATGAGTTTTGTTATGTTTTACGATTGTAAATGGGTAATAAATAGTGTGTATAAGTGATAATTTTATTTATTTTGTTTTCTTGACTACATTTAGTTTAAAGTTTTCGTTTATTGATTTGATTATCAATTGCAGCGTATGCAAATCCACAAATTTTAATTACCTCAATTCATTTCTGGTGAATTCAAAACTGATACTGTTACCAGGAAAAGTTCTTTTTACTCATATTTTTTGCAATATGCATATTTTTTATTAATTGTAGTAGGCAAGTTATAGGAATATCACTACAGGTGGAAGGGAATGAATTCCACTGAAGTGCGTGTGCTAATAATAATAATAATAATTTCACAAGAAGTGAAGTGAGTTCATACGACAAATTTTACTGCAATTTCATTTTTGGAAATGGAATAGATTTAAACGAGTTGTATTTTGATGAAATGAAAATGATGAGAAAATTACAGACCGCTTTGGAACATGTCTAATATGTACCGAGCTAAGGAACATTTCATTTCAACCATTTATAACTTTGATGGTATATATATCTATAAATAGTTGGGTACTTTTTCAGGTCTCTGTTACTCACCTGTTTAGCAACACTTTGTAATCAGCAGAACTGTAAAGCGTTTTTAATAATTTCAAAAATCCCACAATTTGCTTACGTGACATTTGAATAAATATATTATTATTGCAGCCAACAGACGTAATTGCACTAAACAATTTCGAGCAGTAAAAAAATAAAACGAACAAAGAAAAAACTTAATTAGATTTTGTAGAATTAAAAACCAGACAGACAGCAGTGTTACATCATTTCACTGATAATTTTCAGACAAAGTTCAGCATTGAGATTCCAATTTCTCGTGCAAATTGCTCGAAAGATTTTCTCCAACGAACTGGTTTGTTGCTGATACAATGAAATTATAAAGTAGAAATTATCAAAACTAGTTTTGTTAGAGAATCAATATTTTTTAATGTATGAATATATATTGTTATTAAACGGAACATTTTAAATATTAAACATGTTTGAATAAAGAAATAAAAAACGATATTTGAATTATATTTTTCGTGCTTCATGCACTTTTTGTTTTACAAATTATAAGTAAAATTGCAATGTGATCATTTTGAAAGGTACGTCGTTTTTTTGATTTACATACATATATAGTATGTGTGAACAAACAATACATATGTATATAAAACATAGAACTGGGTACAGCTAGAATAACGGATAACAAATGCGCGCCTTTAATATGTAGTTACGTATTTACATTTTCTTTGCCTTATTGTTGTTACTTTTAACGCTTGAATACGTACGTTTCAAAGCAGTGTTGCCAGAATGACGATTTATTGATTTCTTTTTTTTTTTCGATAAAATGTAAATACGTTTATATAGTCGAACTTCTCTTTAGCGAATCCGAAAGGGACCAGAAAATGAGTTCGTTTTTATCTCAATAAAGTCTTCTAAGTGAACCAAACACAGCAGTCGGTACCAAGATTGATAGAATATAAGGTTACGACAAGAAGTGTGCAATTATTTCCTCTCTCTGCGCAACACGTCACAAATACTAAAAAATTGAGAGAGAGAGAAAATCTCATATATTTGAAAATGTAAACATTAGAAGAACAAAAATTGTTTAGTATTTCATACGTCACACTGAGAGACTGAGAGAGAGAGTTTGTGAGAAAAAGATAACGGACCGGCGCGTGGCGTAACCTTGTATTCTATCAATCTTGAGTCGGTACGTTGTTCCTTCTCTCCAAAAAGATAGCCTACCTCGCTACGACATCACTTTTACTGGTCACAGGCAACTGCTGTCAAAAGAGTTAGTGGTGGGACTTTGTTTCTTTATTATAATGGTCATTTTCAACATTTGGTGCATCCCCTAAATATGCTTTTTTATAAGTAAAGAAAATTGATTTTAAAAAATTCATTGTATGGAGACCAAAAACGCATGAGATTTTTCTACTTGCAGCTGCAAAAATTGTTCGTTATAGAGAAAATGGAAATTTGTTGATCAAAATTGCAACCAAATAATTAGATAATGAGTTTGGGGAATTACTTAAGCAGGTTTCACTCTGCATTTATTTGTCATCTGACATGTCAAATTTTCACACTGAGAAACCATACATATCGTGAAACATTGCTTCTGATAAATACATTTTGCCTTACACATGACAATTTTTCAATTAGAGCTGGTTCTATTTTTAACGTGTATGCATGAGAAAACAGCTGTTTTTGATCAACAATCGAATAATTCGAAATTTAGAAAGATGCAACAAAAGTAAGTAATCATTAATCATTAATAGACAAAATGTAATACAGAAGGTTTGAAAATTTGACATGTCTGTTGACAAATACATGCCGTGTAAAACCGGCTTTATGGAACATGAATTTTGATGCATTGTCTGACAATCTAGACAAATTAATTATGGAGAATTGTTTGGTAGTTAATATTGCTAAATTTGCTTAAATATTGCTAGTACATTGCTGAATTAATTAAAATTATAATACAATCATACGCGGCCTAGTATTGTTTTTTTTTCGATTATAGCGAATAGGCATATGGCATATAGCGAATAGGCAAAAGACATATGTCTTTTATTGTGACGATATAAATGACTTTTGTTTTCTCACTCTGACGATACTAAACTAAAAACTTCTGGCAACACTATTCCGAAGTGAAAACGCATGCAACCTCGAACTTGATTTTTTTTTTCAATTTCAAGTTAATTGCAAAAGTTTATATTTTTTCTGTTGAATTTTTACTTTACTTGTTTTTTTTCGAATTGCAATATTTATGATTATATTTAAAATTTTACTTGAATGTGCTTTTTTTATTTTGTTAAATGCTTTTTGTTTTGTATGTGATAAGTGATAAATCAAATAATTTTTTTGATTTTTCAATGACATATTTTATATTTTTAAAGTTCCTTCAACTCTTTTTAATATTTTTTACAAATATGTATTTTTTATATATATATAAAAAAAAACCACTTACAAATTGTTCGCCATGTGGGTTTGAGATAAGTGATTTTGCTTTTTCAATAATTTCTCAAATTTAGGGATACATAATTTTTACATATTTTGATATGAACTTAAAGATTTATCTCATTATGTTTTAGGTGTATTTGTTATCTATGAAAAATTTTACACATTAAAGAAAAAACAACTACGCCGCTGTCTGGTGATACGCAAAGATAAGCTTTATTCGCAATTTTTTTTTTTGCGCATTGGGATTCGCGATAGGTGAGCCGATGATATAGGACTGTCTGAATGTGTGGGAAAATAAATTCATGCGTTACATCAGTTGGAGGTTCTTATAGGCATACGTAAAGTTTTGCCAGGAATAATTTGTATAACCTTTAAATTTCTTCCAAGAAAACGAGTCATCATCCTTGAGTTAAAATAGTTTATAGAGCCAATTTGTTATTCCTTTGTTATTTTTTAAAATTTTTTGTGCTTGTTTTCAATTCTATATAATAATATTGTATAGTATGCATATACACTTCTGTGTGACGATAATCATATATTCTCCAAATAGATTTTTTTAAGCCTTTCATTATATTTGTGAGTTAAGATGATTTAAAAAAAAATTTTTTTTTCAGCTTAACCTAAATTTTGTCATATTGACAGTGAGTTTTTCTTGAAATCATTTTAACAAGAACTTTGGTCAAATTGATCTACAAATTTTGTCAATAGAACCATACATTTTTTTTGTGTATACCAAACGGTTAATATTTCTATAAAAAAATATATATTACAAAAAACATTTATGATATTGAAAAATTTCGTTCTTAAAATTCAAGCCATTTTATGTGTTTGACGCAGATACACACATTCGACTGTGTCCAAATTTTTTACTACCTTAAGATGACCATATAAAATATTAATATAATATGTGTGTGTTTGTATGCGCAGATTCAATCAAACTCAATAGACTAACGTCGAAAGTCATTTAAATTGGTTTCAAAAAAAAAAAAAAAACAAAAAATAGACAAAAACAGTACATACTTTCATACTCTCATCATATTCGAAAACATCTCATATTCAAATGTTGACGACGACTATTATTTAGTTAAAGGTCATTGTTGTTGTTGATAATATTGCCGGATAAAAACAATTGAAACAACTTTCGTTTGGGGTTAAAGTGCAGAGTTTTCTACAATAATAATGATAATAATATTAATAATAATCATTTCATTATTCATCATATTGTTTTTTTTTCCGGGAACGATTATTGTTCCAACTAATTCAAGACGTTAATCAACTTGATATCATTTTGCATAATTGAGTTGTTAAAGTGACTTTTAAGTGCGCCTCTGGTTTGGCTGCATCATCCGTTCAAAACAAAATTCTGTTGAAGTAGAGATTTGTTTCAAACAGAAAGTGAATGCTTCCAAAAAGTTGGATGGAAGAGGAATTCATCGCTGGTATATATTCCGTCGTTCTTTATTGAAAGTATGAATATAACACAGCGATATTATAGAGTGGATACCATCTATCTGCAATCAAGAAAGCACAGTTTTCATGTTTGCACGAAATATTAATTTTTCACGCCACATATTAAGATCGTGCGTGTTTCGTAATTGTTCGGTACAGTTCGTAAAATAGTTCAAATATTGTTGCTTCTTTTAAAGCACCATAGTGAGCGATGAAAGCATGGCATGCAAGAAGAAGTGCTTTGAATTGTTTAGTTCTCAGTGGAGCACATATCTTTTGCTGGGCTATTATACTTGAAACCCCTTTTTACTTATGCTGACCATTTTATATTTTGTGGAAGTTTCCATTTTCAATATATGCTTTCTAATACTCTTCCGAGAATAAAAATTATAACACTTCACGGTCACGGTTAATTGAGAATTTCCAAGAAAGTATCCAAATTTGATGCCAGAATAACTCGTAATTCGCTGTAAATAAATTCACGTGAAAAGAGCTTTTAGTGAAGTTTGTTTGTTTGTTATTGAGTTTATATTTGGCAACTTTTGTTTTTTTTTTTTTAATTTAATAGCGTGAAATATTACAATTTGTTTATTATTTCAAAATTTTTTATTTTCATTTTTTCAACACTTAAGGTTCAACGCTCTGCAATATTTATAAAAAAATTATATGTACATATATGTATATGTTTTATAGCAATCAGCAAAAGTGAAGGATTATTAGTTTTGATCAGAGGTTTGAAAAGTATTCGTGTAGACTTCACAAAAAATGTAAATTTTCTAAATGGCAGACTGAAGACCATATCCGATTAAGCTAAAATTTTCAGGTTCCAACAAGTAGAAATTTGATAGCAAATATGAGTACAAATTTATAGCGAATTAGCCGTAAAAAGTTAATTTTTCAATACAGTAACAAAAATTATGTGTTTATTAGGATGCCACATCCTTATTTTTAAAGGTTTTTATCTACTTTTTTAGCTCAAATACTTGCAATGTATGTACTACCAAAAGCAACAAGAAATATGGAAAATCTGCATGTTTTTCTAAAAAAAAAAAAAAAATTTCAGGCTTCAATAAGAGGTACCATACGCATTTTTCTCCGGTACAGGCATTCGCAAAAATCAAAAAAGACATATTGCCATCCAGCCTAATATACATACATATATAAATACATGCGTAAATATTCTTAAATGTGTTCTGAAATCAACTTTGATAGAAGATAAACCCTGCGGGAAACTGAACCTGTCCTAAGTCAGGCACGAGGTTGTCTAAAAGTGATAGGGACCTATCCCACTTTAGATACCTTTATATGAAAATGACCTATCACTTTTACACAGGCTTGTCATTGGAGCGGGTCAATTGACACCATGCAGATACCTTTTGATATGTCTCAG